>JAVTVY010009897.1:0-44187 GCA_036873755.1 Hanleya hanleyi | reverse complement strand
GGAATATAAAAACATCGTCATCTATGATCACAGTAGGTTATTATCTGATGTCATACATGTAGGCTGAAAGACACTCCTGAAACGATACAGCGCCCAAACCAGCTCCGGAACTGCAACGTCTGGAGTGAATCTCAGTACCCATCGGAAAGCGACGGAGTGAACAAACGACTCCATCCATCCTTCTCCAGGGAGTGGAAGAAAGATTACGTGGAACGATGGGTTGACACCTGAACAACCCGAGATATCGCATATCAATACACATACGTCGCTCGCTGAACAAGACCTCCGTTCCTAACCGATACGTTTAAATCGGATGTTAGGTGAAGAGAGGAGCTACTATATGGCGTCCTCGATGAAAACACCCGAGATGGAAGGGCTTCTTGTTCTGGAAGACGTATTACATGAAGATGCTCTGAAGACAAGCCAAATCGTTTTCTAGAAGATAGGCTGGCTGATGGGGAAAACCGGAACTGGGTCAGATAACATGTACTGATGCCACTGACCGGAAGCCGGTCGCCGAAATAGTTGTCATCAGAGTAGCAGCGGCCGAAGAATGTGTCCTCCAGCAAGGTTACGTCATAAACGTACGCAAGACGCTGCCACGACTGCTGGGATCGTAGTATGAGAAATATAAACAGGATTCATAAAGTCGCTGGAATTTCTCGTAATTGAAGCATTCGACCTGGCGGTCTACGAGTAGCTGTCACCCGGACGTAAGAACCTGATATAGAGTCCGATATACCGGAAACGTGACTAACTCGTAGCGACGATCCCTAAAAGCAGGAGCCACTGGGGGAACAAATCACTGTTCCCCGTGCTTGTTTATGAAGGTCAAAAGCTATGATAATGTCTGACACAACACAAGCGTTGGTTATTGAGAATTTGTTGACTTCCGCTGTTACGAGACCACTGTCAATTCTCGAACCAAATATGTTCTCCAGCCCTCCTCGACGCCGTCTTAGAAGAATGGCTGAGACGGAGGAAGAAACACCGGTCAAAATGTTCTCCGTGCAAAGTAGAGCAGTACAGGTGAGATTTGACCTCCAAAAAGGATTTAGGTGCGTACTGGGACGAACACTTCAACGCCACCGCAACGATACCTCAGTGTCGGAAGAAAAGAACAGCAACACTACCGCCGGAATGAAGGCTCTTCCATATTGTCATCCACTTTAGAAGAGGAAAGACAGAAGAAAAAAATAGATTCTGTGCTTACACTACAGGTAATACAGAAACTGAAGTCCGGGGTAGCTCGGTATGAGACAAGTAACATGGAAACTGAAAGAGTATCCACTGTATCCTACAAAACCGTTCATGTTGCTGGAACTATTCCGCTGCAAACTGAAGGAAACGATGACGAGGCGACGCAGTCTCATACACCCCCCTGGACACTCCCCGGCCAGGAGTAGTTTAGCCGCAATAGGGATGTAACCTCAAGAAGAATAGGTAAATCGTAGTTTCTTCCGGTTACGTGACATCGGAGATGAAGTCCCTAGGTCGCGGCAAGCGACTACGTCATCATCGCCGAGAAGTCTGTCATCAATTCCACATTCTCCACCGGAAGTAGAGAAGATGAGGGAATGCGATTTTAACAGAAACGGTTCCAATGAAACCAACCCGTGTCAAGTTTAGCCAGATAACATGTTCTGGTGTAACTGACCAGAGTAATCACAATCCCATGATGAGCTGTGTGCGGAAGAAGACGAGTCGAAACAGGTCTCCATAAAGAGGATTTCTTTAGTGAACACGTTCACTACCTCTAAAGACACAGTCGAAGTGGTATACCCAGAGGATCGATCAGGATCCCATAGGGAAGAAACTGCAGAAGATCACGTATTCTAGGAAAGTACGATCTCTCCTTGTTTCGTTAAGATGACCAAACTCGGCAAGCATTGTCAGAATTTTTTGGGAATAGATGTACGTACGTACAAATAGTTGAACGAAACAAACCCAAAATGTTTGGTTCAAACGAATTTGATCCACATTCTGACAATAAGTCATACCCGGAGATGATGCTCCATTTATGATGCAACAGCAACACCCAATCGTCACGGTCTACATAAGTCATATGGATCAACGAGGAACCGGACGGTAAAGGAATGCGCATGCGCAAACCCTCGTTAAGACCCAAAGACAATTGTAAAGCTGACTAGAGGGCCCGGGTGAGGCTGTGACACTGCAGAATGAGTTACAATCCGGAGTGAAAACCGGAATTGACGTCATACTGCCCAGCTGCAAAGTCATACGTCCAGTTACCAAACGTTGCTAGTTGATAGAAGTCCTAGACAGGAAGGAATGCGCTATGCAGATAGGCAGAACTTCAGGCAGCTAGATATGGGAATAAATTACCTGCTTTCTCGAAACTATAGAGCGAGATACAGCGGTGAAAATTCGCCAGATCGGAAACGGTTGAAGCAATGGAGTGGCCAAGTATCCGAATCCATAAAACAACAACCGTTCCGTTGACATCAAAGCAGGCATTTGCACGGTCGAAACCAATACGTAGAACGCCGTAGTTGATGAACATATGTCTTCACAACTTGCGATAGTGAGTTAAGTGTGAAAACAGGATACTCTCAATAGTTGCGTAATCGTCACCAGTAAGTTGTTATAAGAAGCAGCAAAATGGTGACATAATCTGTACTTCCTCTCCGAAGTGACAGACGCTGATGAGAGATTGTCGGCGTTTGCACGGTCGAAACCAATACGTAGAACGCCGTAGCCCCTTAAAAGAAGGAATGCGCTATGAAACATAGGCAGAACTTCAGGCAGCTAGAAACGGGAATAAATCACCTGCTTTCTCGAAACTGTAGAGCGAGACACAGCGGTGAAAATTCGCCAAAACGGAAACGGTTGAAGCAATGGAGTGGTCAAATATCCGAATCCATACACGAACAACAGTTCTGTTGTCACCAAAGTAGGCGTGTGCACGGTCGAAACCAATACTTAGAACGCCGTAAATGATGATCAGATGTCTTCACAACTTACGATAGTAAGTTAAGAATAAAGACGGAAACTCTCAATAACTGCGTATTCGTCACCAGTGTGTTGTTAAAGGAAGTAGCCATATGGTGACATAATCTGTACTTCCACTCCGGAAGTGACAGAAGCCGTTGAGAGATTGCCGGCCTAACTGGGTACTTAGGCCGAAGGTGCAGATGAACAGCATTCACTGCCTGTGTAGGATAGGTCTAACAACGATACCGTACGCCTCACAGGTTAGAGATGGAAGTGAAGATCTGCATAACCGGAAGTCGAATGTGATGTAAGACCTTGATGGCTGATAACATTCGACGTTGCCGGATGTGGCTGAGCAACCGAAACAACAGGATACGACGAGGCCCTGTAGCGTCCCCCCCTTTCTTCCGTAAATAACAGGTACGGGGGGATACAAGGGCTGCGTATAGATGAGTAGGCATGTAATTTTTTATCGTAGAATAAACAGCCCGATGGAACAGGTATTTATTCTTTATCGTAAAATAAATAGCTCAGTGATACATCGTATGTCTGTATAATCGGAAGCTGAAGCCACGTAAGTTGAAACATGCACCGTATATAACAGCAGATGCGGATGTGCAACCTTTACTTCACGTCTCGGAATCGGGGATGGAGAACGGCAGTAAACACCCGATGTACCGGAAGTCGAATGTGACAACAGAAGAATGAAACAGGAGAAGTCACACGACGAGGTACACAATATGGTCTGACTACAGAAGCCACAGAAGGATATGATGTAGACCTGTACACCGCATGACGAACAGGAAATGGAGAGTACGTCGGAGCAGTGTAGGAATCAGCCGGTCTGCTACACATCGATGACGTAACCAGAACACTATACATCGATGACGTAACTGGAGAACTATACATCGATGGTTGAACCGGAACACCATACAACGATTACGTAACAGAACATCACAAGTTGCAGCAAGCCTGTAGAAGGATGTAGTTGCCGGAGACAATGATACCGGAAGGTAAGATGATACCGGAAGGTATGATGTAAGAGGTTACATGTAGATATCCGAGAAACTCGGAATAGACGTAGGCCGGAAGTCATAACTGGACCCAGGTATACGTGGTTGTAGTACCGGTTGAGAAAGCTGCGGGGGGTGCTGATAATGGTTGCGGCAGAGCCCTATATAATCTCGGCACATTCAATAATGAACGGCCAGATCAGCAAAACCGGATACTGGTGTAATAGTCACCGATGACAGGAAGTGGTGATATTACAAATGCAGCAGACATCTCCGTAGTTTGTGTAGACGGCGATGAGCAGAGCCGAATTGTTGATAAATTCTCCGGAAGTGACGGGTCCTTGACAGGGGGTAGTCACCATCTCCGAATTTATTATCGAAGTTCCAGTTTGTTGAGGGAATAGTAGACACAGCAAACCGGAAACAGGAGTTATTACAACCGACGACCTTACGGAAGTGGTGCAATAACGGAAGAAATTGCAGGCACATCTTTTCTCAATTTCTCCGGCATTGTTGTAGAAATATCTTCTGCATGACGAGGCTGTACCAAGGTGGAGTTCGATGCAGCCGCCGGGTACGATAATCTGAAATTGGAAGTAGGGAACAACATATGCGATCAAGGTCATCTCGTGTACAATCTTACCTGGATGACGAACGCCATTTTGTAGTTGTAACAAACTTCACATAATCAGAAATAGTTGGGCGGAATATTTATTACAACAATAAAGTGAAACGGGGCGTCATATAAACATGAAATTACGTTTAAAAGACATAAGAAAAGAGGGCTCTCCGTTACTCTAAAGACTAGACGGAGAACAATACAATTTCTCGGCCCCGCCAGACGGGAGACGACAGAAATACACTAGCGCATGAACCGACAAGATATTTCCCTTTGTCAGAAATACGTTGACGGGACAAAGCTCATTCTCTTACAAACTGGTCAAACCAGTTTCTCCCGACACCACAGACCAGCCAAAGCGGGTCCATAGGCCGGCTTCATAGACCACATATAACGCAGACAATAGAAGCCATTTTATTTGATTCAGAGATGATTTGAATACTTCCCGACGGGTGAGATTTCCAGGCCCGGTAGGTAATGCAAGAATCACAGAATCACAGTAAAATCCAAGGTATTAATCCCAGGTAGAATCCGAAGTAATATCCAAGGTAAATTCCGAGGTAATGCGTGGTAAACTCAAAAGTAGATCGAAGATTTTTCAGACGAATTTGAGAACACGTGTTTCCACTACGACTTGTAGAGGAAAGAAGGAAGTTACGTGGTCGGACAGATTGGATTCTGGGTACTCGCGCATGGGCACTGGGGAGCACAGGGACTATTTTGTTTCTGTGGTAATGTATTACAATAAGGCAATCGCGTAAGAACACGATAGCAAAAAGGTATGTGAAGGTAAGTTTTACAGCGCAAGAAATAAACATTGTTCGGAGTGCCCGCCTTAAGCCTATAAATCGGCCAAGTGTGTTAGGGTAACCCTATCTGACCTGAAAGGGAGGAATCCTTGTCACTGATAACGTTGATAATCATTGTCTTATGCACCAAAACACCAAGACAAGATCTACTAACAAAAAAGGAAACCTATCTATTGGCAAACATTTCTGCATAGTTATACGAATTGGAGAAATGATCAATATGTGATTCTATAGCGGATAGTATTCGGTATTATTTTGAGCTCATTGGCGCAAATGACCATGGGTAAATTCCAAATTACGCCGATGACGGGCCATCATATTTGCGACTTGTCTGAAACAAGGCCGTACCTGTATTTTATTTTATCTGTGATAGTAATTCTCTAAAATATAGGGGGCAATTTGTGTGCCACAATACACACACAATGTTTCGGGTTCGAAAAACAGATAAGAATAAAACGAAACTGTTTCTTCGCCATATGACGTCGCTTTCATAAAAATATATAGCGTATATAAGGCGATGTGGCGAGATACGGAATCATCCCAAATCGTTCAGGTCATATAGAAAAGACAATTTTATGGATAACAACATCTCCAGAGTAATAAAGATGTTGTTATCTAAATAATTGACTTGAGTACATCGACCTGTGAAAGGAGAAAATAGTTTTTTTCCTGTAGAGTCATATGGTTGCTTTTTAGTCGCCAGACGTCGTCAATGTTTCCTACCCCTTGCACATCGCTTCAATTTATTACCTGTATATTGTGGGATTCTGCAGGTGAACTGCTAGTTCCCGAGGCCCGACTTCTGTACATTTCACTCGACAAATATATGTAGGTTTATTGTTTCGGTGGTAAATTTAAGCCGTACCAGGTCGGATTTTACAGGTTAGTTTTTCTCGTTATCTTGTATTCACCAGGTTATCCCATGTTAAGGAGTTTACTCCATCAGACGTCCATGATGCTCATCCATTAACATCAGATAAGCAGTTTGAGCTGATCTGTCATCACAGCTCCCGAGCTAACGTATCTAATTCCGCTTAAGCCGGTGGTAGGGGCCGTGTGAACACTTCATAGTCTCCACATGAACAGCTGCAATAAAAGCGCGGCTGGGATACTAAGGCTACGTCCGAGAATCCACCGTATTCTCGGGTCTGAATGCTAGGTGTCGTAAGGCTACGTCCGAGAAACCACCGTATTCTCGGGTCTGAATGCTAGGTGTCGACGATTACTTTCCTATATAGTCCTATGGTTGCTTTTTAGTCGCCAGACGTCAATTTTCCCCAACCCTTGCATATCGCTCCAATTTAAAAGTTGAATGTTCTGTTTCAAATCCAATCAACTGTTATAAAAATGCAGGTTCAAATGTTTCGCAGCCATGGTACCGTACCAATCTCGCGCCTAGTGGGAAATAAAAGAACACTCATTCGTTGGACAATGTCTCTCGCTTTTCCTGTGAAGTTTTACATCCATTTCCCTCTTATTAGCATCAGTGACACGGGAGTGGCACAACTGCTAATTCCGCACCACAAGGTGTTGGTATGTCGATTATTCCGGAAACTATGCTGTTGGCGAGTTTTGTGTCACATATTTACGCGATTGTGTTGTTCAGTTTTCTTTCTGTTCCGAAAAAAACGGACGCCAACTTCATAACGATTGCAATTTTGTTCGCACAGACATCTTGGTTTTGATACTTCTTTAATTTACCTCCCGGATTCTTGGAATTGGGCTCATTGCTAACAGATGAGTTATACTTTCAGAATTTCTGGAGGATTATAGGAATATAATTTTTATAATTTCACCCCGATCACAACGTGTGGTATATATTCAAAGTGCCTAATCCGCGAAGCGAACCTCTTGGGTTTACACATGTGTGAATGTGATATTCCCATTGTGTCTGCATATGGTCCCATAAAAACACGAATACCAAAATTAGCCGAATGTTTCAGTCACAATGTTTTCAGAACACTGTTTATTCCTCTTCAATCTCCCATTGCTGAACAGTTCATCAATTTTAGCCTAAGTCACAGAGTAAGACTCGGATCCCTTTCTCGTCCCACTTTAGTTGGATTTTAGTGGGTGTCTCTCTTGTTTTAGAAATCTTCAATGATTGAGTACCCGTAATCAGGCACCGGTCCGAAAATTAATGTGAAACCACATTGACTTCGGTGCGTAATCTTCACCATTTTATTTTTTACTGACCGACTTTGAGATCAATTTATTCAGCCCAAGAGGCTAAATATTCTTGATATGTCTTCTTTCGCTCACACTTTTGTGGTAAAACGACCATATTTGACTTTGTTTTCCGAATAACTTTCTTTGTTTCCTTGTTCTCAAATAAAATCACATGTCAATATCAACATCAACAAATCGCCCTGTACTTTATTCTTCCGGTACTACAACATTTATCGACCTGTCTTTCTTATTGAAAGATTCCAAATCATAACAGACATCTGTAGAATCCATGTTCACAAATGAAAAACTATATTATCCTTTCGGTTAATACTTTGTTTACAAATTGCCCAAGTTCTAGCTGTTCGATATTGGTTCAGAATAAACAGGTTCGTTATGCATGTTTCATCTGAAGACGAATGTCTTGTTCCGTCGGCGACATATTTTATCAGCTGTTTTAATATATAGTAGCAGACGGCAGTGTTTCTATACATAGACGTACCAAAGACACATTTCATTGAAGAAAGTGAAAGGCCGTCCCATTTTGCATTTTCACTGGACAATGCTCACGTGCTCAGCCCATGTACGTATGTTGGATGAACTATCTCAGCCCCTATTATCGTATGAGTTGTAAAATGTTTTATATGAGAAAATAACATCACCGAGTCTTGCTGGCATCATAGAATAGATTCGCTTGGAATCAGTATGGATATTTATTTGTTATTTCGATTGGAATTCCTTTTCGAGCTTTGATCCTTCAGCGGGGAACACGCTGTCAAATTTGCTTTGACACATTTGCAATGTTCGACGTAAATTTCTCTTGTGTTTGAGAATACGGGAAAATTTCAAATGACCCCCTAAAACTAGCATGATCATGTGTCTCAGACAGACAGATTTGTTCGTGTATTTACGTCGTCAAAGAAAATATATAGGGGATAATCCCGATCATGCAGATGCGCAAGCGCATTGCAAGTTCGATCTTTACATCGCAGGAATTATGTGAAAATATGTTTCGATACTGCTGTAGAGAATGTAGACCACATGAATAGTACACTGTCAAGAAAAGTTTGCATATCCTGAACACTGAAATGCACATTAGTTTGTAACACCTTTCAAACATGTAAAAGTGTTCAAGTTCGAAAACTAGTATGAAAAGAGATTTATTTAAAATATGTCACTGAAGGAATCTCGTGCTCATCAGGACTAGGACTAGATCGTCCTCAATAAAAATAACGGAATAGGTTGTCAACAATGTCGCCCAGTGTTGAACACTGGAACTCTGAAAAACTAGTGTTCATTCTGAAGCGTGTACTTGTGAACACTTTTACGCATAATTGAACACTTTTACATGTTTATGCGGACGTTAGTGTTCCAAAAGTGTTACAGAATATTTGTCCATTTGTGATGTTCTCTAGTGTTCGGATATGAGCATAAGTGTTCACTTCTTAACACGATATTGTGTTCTGATTTGAACGTCAATATGAACGTTAGTGTTCAGTGCCGTCCAACCCCATATTTCGATTGCTGAGATACTTTGCGTTGTGGACCTTTTTCTTTTCATTATAGTTCAAAATGGGCCAGTTGATGAATTCCACAACATTGTTTCAACTTATTCCAACAACCGCTAAAATTAGTCCGAGATGAACGCTTTTAAGCGTTTCATATTGTTACAAATTTATACTGACAGTGCAGATCCTCATCGTGGGAGTCAGACATACACACGATCAAAGAAACGGGACAATTGGAAAATATGTAAAACATATAAAGTGATAACCCATTCGCAGGACTGCATTACACATTTGTCAAATGAATTACGATCAGGTGTTCCCAGCTTTTATAAGTGTCATGACCAAAAGTGAGAGAGAGAAAGAGAGAATTAAGGTTTAACGTCGCATTCAGCAATATTTCAGCTATACAGCGACGATCAAACAAAATTCTAAGCATTCAATTCAACAACTCAGTAAACTATTGCGTAAAAACTGGTACAAACATTAAAATTTGTACAACAAACCAATCTCTCTCAAATAATTTAAAATACAATCTTCTTTTACTCGGCTAAAAAGATCTTCCAGCGTAGCTGCTCGATAAAAAGTATCTCTTACAATCTTAAAACTATGCAGTCTATGAGAATATGTTTCACCGTGAGATCTTCATGACATGGAATACATCTTGGGACCGGCTCCTGTTCTAGTAAATATTCGTGGGTTAATCGTGTATGACCGATCCTACATCGTCTAATCATGGCCAGATCCAAACGTTTCTGACTGTTCAGATGCGTATAACCAACAGTTCTTTTGAAATTTGTTATTATCCATAGTATCCCATAAAGATTGAAACAGCTTTCTTACATAAGCGCAGATAGATTGACCAAAAGTGAGGCGCGGTTGAAGTGTCGAAATGTATGTAACCTATGATTTATTTTTCGATTGACATTAAGTTTTACAGTTTGTCGTTCAGTCAGAGTAATTGCAAGACATTGGGATTGATGGTTCCCGAATAAAAACGACGACGAAGAAGTGCAGGCGTGCACTGTAGTTGCTGTTGAGGTGAAAACACATTTTGTTTCTCTCTGTAAAGATATGAAGGTCGACAACCACCAGAATGAGGTTTATTCCGATGAAGTTGTACAGACATTACGACGAATTCAAGATATACCTTTAAATCCATAGTGACATAATACAAAATACAGTATAAAGTTGGTGACCATAAGAACCAACCCCAGGGTGTATTCCAGATTTCACAATGAAACATATTCTGATGATTTTAAGAGTGTAAGAGATTCTTTTCATCAGGCAGCTATTTTAGAAGATCATTTAGTCGGGTAAAAGAAGACTGTATTTTAGGTTGAGAGAAATCGGTTTGTTGTATAAACTTCCACGTATGTACATGTTTTTGGTGTGTTGTGTTGATTACTTCTGGATTGCTGGGTTACCGACTTGTTTTTGTTGGAATGTTTAGAATTCTGTTAGATCGTCGCTATATAGCTGAAATATTGCTGAACACGACGTTAAACCTTAATATAATTCTCTCCTATCTCTCTGTGTCCAACTGACACAATTAAAAGAGCATACATTTTGGATATACGCCATTTAACCGGTATATCTCATGCTCATGATAGCCTACAAGCAGAAGTAACTATACACTCGTGTATTGAACATTATCTACCAGGCATACTCACCTCAAGGAATGATTAGAAAGGATTCCTTCCGACTGGGCTTTTTCGATCGCTATAGTTGCCGCCGCTGCGTTGTTCTCCCACCCTAGGCGAGGGTGCTTTCTAGGACTCAACATTCCCAATCTAAATTCTCTGGCTTGGGCCAAACCATACAAGGAATCCCGAACAATAGTGACGATAATGAAACGAAAGAGGGCAGTTCTTCCGAGATTTGATATATTTGATTCTCCCATGTCGGACCGAAGCTGAATGCTGTATTACTGAACTGTGTATGTTTTTATCGTTGAATGTCCGTTCTGTTTCCTCATGGGCTTGTTTTCGTACATATAGGCACAGCTGCACAGATGATTCAGTTGCACAACTAATTAATTACGCCTCCTGTATACGGCATGATGTTTGTCGAAAGTCAGACTATTATAAGCATCTTACCATCTTGGCATCTCCACATGATAAATACCTCCTCTATACGCACTGCTATATCAGTAAATAGATGCTGCACGATTTCCTAGCCGAGATGTCCAATCGAAGTGAGGCGTTAACCTGCACTTGATCCTTCTCGTCCTCCTGTACTCGCTGTGCACATTAATTCATTGGATAATTGGTCACGCAGATGCTCATCGAATCCTTTACTTCATCTCTCGTGAAGCATCATTTACGCATCGTTAAGAGGCACATGAAATAAATAGGCCATACATATCGAGAATACGATGAATTATTTCATAGGTTATTGAGAGAAATCGGTTTGTTGCATAAGTTTTAATGTATGTGCATGTCTTTTGGTGTGTTGTGTTGATTACTTCTGGATTGCTGGGTTGTTGACTTGTTTTTGTTAGAATACTAAGAATTTTGTTTGATCGTCGCTATATAGCTGAAATATTGCTGAACGTGATATTAAACCTTAATTCTCTCTCTTTCCCTCTCTCTCTTCTATATCCAAACTTATTCATCTTACAACATTATCCGGATGAAGCAATTTGTTTTACCATATAGCAGGGACTGAAGCGGCAGATAAGACATTTAAGTTTGTCATTTATCATAACCCTGAGAACTATATGGTATGAAGCTTCAGTCAGCATAATTTGCGGTCCATCGCCACGAAAGTATGTTGAAAACGATATTTTCCGTCAAAGTCAGACATTTAAATGTCAGAAGGCTAGATCGTTTTTTTAAACCTATATTTGGCACGTTTCTTCTTCTCAAAACAGTTTATTCTGATAAACGGCGAAGTGACAGGATCTTATGTACTTCTATTTTAAAAATAAAATGGAAGAAAAAGCTACTTTCCAAAGACCCCCCCAGACGTCACTGTGAATGATCTACGATGCTTCGTACCCACTATTTAAAAACGTAAGCTTCATTTGACTCAATATTTCAGCGCCACAATGAGCTATAATCAACATCAGGTCTAGCGAATACAGTCTACACAGTCACCTCAGTTCCTTGTCAACTGTGAGCACTCTCGTGTTCTGGCACATGTAGGCACCGTCGTGATATGACTGAAAACAAGGTTAAAACAAAACGACGTTAAACCCTGCTAAATCACTCACTCACTCACTCACTCACTCCCCCATCCATCCAATCCTTGCGCTCCTGAAATATTCCTCGCCCGCATACAATTTTCCATGCGCTCGGACAAATTTTCACCAATACCGGTGTATTAAGTCTATAAGCTAAGGGTATAATTCAATAAAATGTGATATTCCCTTAGCTCGGTACGATGGGATTGGAGGGAAAGGCCATGATTTCTAGTCCATGCGCACTCGGAAATAGATGGATGGACAGGAAGTACCTGCGTGGCGGTGTTCGCTAGGCCTGAATATAAATAATAAAATGAAGCGGTGCCTCTCAGTCTGATTCTGAAATGTACCTATTCCCCCGACATCTGTCACTCAAGAACGGTGGAAATGTACAAATGTGTCAGTCGGCCGTCAATCAAGCATTCTGAATGCCAAGTTGAATCTATTATTTATCACTGTGATTGCTTCTTTAAAAATTGTTTAATATATTAATTGCGAAGAAAAATCCGTTTTCTTGCTTTGTAAATGCTGTTTCCAGTTATCTTCACTGAGAAAAAGAAACTGTACTGGTGGTCTTCTTAAGAGATTTTGTTACCTTTCGTTTTCCGGAATTCACCCGCTATATGACACAAATTCGACATTTATAGACAATCGAGCATTTACTTTTTTCCAATTGAGAAGGAATAATATTATTAATATTAGTAAACCCCTCAACACTGTCGACAACAGATGGCATTTCAGCTATCTGACGTAAAAAATCTTTAAATTTACTATTGGTTTTCAGCCTATCTACACTTCGGATTTGAAAACTTTTTCTATCTATTTACATGCCAGTTTGGTGCTTATCTCTATTGCGAGAAATCGGCATAATGAAGGGACAATTGTTTGTGCCTCATTTTAATCAATAATACATGCGGTAAAAAATATATGCAAAGAATCGAATGTTCACTGTGTTAATTTCTTTATAAGATAGCATGTTAAGTATACAGTTTTTAATGAACCCTAAACTCCCATTAAAATCCATGTTTTTTCTTAGGGAGCGTTCCCAATTATGGTTTTTGCTTCGTTCGTTTAAATTACCGAAAAAAAAACAAGTCGTTCTACACCCATCGTTTTGATTTTCGTGAAAACCATTGAAAAAACCATTCAACGCATTGGTTCGTTCGCCAGAGAACGAAGTCGTTCGTTTTACAGAAAACCATTGCGTTTTTTTCCTTCTTTGTTTGCCATCGTTCGATCGTTCGCTGGAAAACGATGGCGCAATAATACAATCACGTGATGTTCGCATTATCCAGCCTGATAACACAATCTCCGTGGGCACGGAGAAAAGAATCCGTTAATTCAAAGCAGAATTCTCTGACGTTTGGATAGGCAGTAAATTAATTTTACGTGTAACTAGATGTTGAAGTTCAGCTACATAATTAGACGACAGAAGTAATTAATGCACGTTTTTTCCCCGACTTGAGTAGACACCCTCGCGTCAAACCCTGCATGGTTATTCGGTTCGTTCTGAAGGCTATCCTCGACCGCATTATTCATTGTTATCTGAATTTGTATTATATCTAGTCTATTATATTGATGGCTATATGTACGTGTAGTAAACAAACGCCAGCCCCGAATTCCACAAGCACCGCGATATCATTTATTGAATATCAATCTTTCCATGGTAATTCATAAGCTCCGTAATTCCTTCAACGCCCCATCCCAAAAAGAAATCTTCATTTTTTCATTTTTAAAATTTATTTCTTTCTCGATTAACAATTTGTAAATATAAGTTTTAGCAAGAACAATGATTTTTTTTGACATATGACAAATAATTAAAAGCAGCATTGTGTTAGTTTTCAAATGTCCGAATCTTTATTGATGTGTGTTCATTGTGATTAATACTTTTAACTATATTTAAGGGTGCAGATTTGGGTCAAGTTTGTTTAATGCTACCGTAACTGTAACCAAATGTGATATATTTTATGTGTTGCATGTAACAGCGGTCTTATTTGAATTCTTGAAGTAAATACGTTCAGAATGGCGCGTGAATTATAAGGCCCCAGAAGGTCGGTTGGAACTAAGCATTCACAGTTACCGGAACCAATTTTCCAAAAATAACTTCCGAATCCGAAGTAAATTAAAATAAGAAATTTCTTACAAGGATTAATTGTATGTAATGTTCAATTATAATGGAATATCTACAGATAGTATCAATACATAATCATAGACGTGTCGTTTTAACATAGAAATAGCAGCTTATAATTACAAAAAGATCAACAGATTTAAATAAATACATGTAATATTTATATATATGTTTTATTGCACAGCAGTCTTAGCCCATGTATATCCTAACCTGACATCACAAGTATAACCCAAGGCACCCACGAGAACGCTAAATCATCAGTGATGTATTCAATGTATTTTGTTGTCTTTGATATTGTCTGTGATGTTTTCACATTGTTTTTATGTTTCTTGTATGATGTTTCTTTTACTGTCCTATTATTTTAGTGTCTTAATTGTTCTGTCTTAATGTACTCATGTTATATTTGTTTTAATGTATGTCTTAATGTATATGCATTTTAGTCCTATGGACAAAACTGAGCAATAAATCTTATCTATCTGTAAATTAATATATTCTTTGTGACACTTATCATCTGATAGCAAGCTGTGGGATATAATATCCAAAAGTTCTTCAACCGTAGTAAGCTCTAATCCGGACCGTATGTAATACCATGGAGCCTACTATAGTAGGCTCCATGATAATACCGAAGCCATTTTGATAATAACGTCCCAGTGTTGAGAATTGTCGTAACTAAAATTCTATCATTTACTGAATTGCTATTCAATAAATAAAAACAACGGCAATATACGGACTGTAACGGAGACCGTGAATCGAAATTTCTGTTGATCTAAGGTTAAATAAACACATTTGAGTTGTAGACGGTATCGAGGAGACCACCGTTGTGTGTCCAGGTGTGAAGTGTGGCCGCGAACATCACAAGAATGCTTTGCTGCCAGACACGTAATGGCGTCAAGAAAATTTCAAAACAAACAAGATGTAGAAATTGTACGCACGATGAAAGGAACACGTGGAGAGAGACACACGGGTATATTGCAATAAAAGGACATACTATTTCTAACCTGCTCAATTAATTGTTTTTCGTCGCACAAGTCGTATCTATCACAGTATCCTACCACATGATCGTTTATCGTCGCATTGTACTTTCCTGCTAATCCTGATAAGTAGTCGTTCGATTTTTGTGACCGACTGTTTGTTTACAAGGAAGGAATTTACCCCCCAGCATGGCAAGCGAGTCAGGTGAGTAATTATTTTCTATGGAACCGTTATGTGTGGTCTATGGAAGTCCGAACGAGTTTATTACCCGACATGGTAAAGCCCCTGTACAATACATGCAATATGTAATAGATGATATTTTGTACATTAGGCCCATTAAACTTAATAGTTCGTTGATAAGCATTGATAAATATTGGGAAGATTCCACATGCTTCGGAAATGAATTGGAGAACAGTAATATATTTGTGTATTTTGTCAGTTGAATTAACAATGACTAATTGTTCCCAACTAAAAACAGAAATAATAAAAATAAAATCCGCCTGTCCCACTTTTCTGGCAAACAGATAATAATAAACAAACTACTAAGTTTAATGAGCCTGACCAAGAGTTTTTACTCGATGCAATCAGCTGGGAAAGCATAAATCAACATGCGATCTGTACCAGTCTGTATTTAGTGCGACCCCTTTCCCGTTTATAAGTTTTTCGATGTAAAAAATTTTTCGCTCACATTCATACCTTCAAATCCACAACAACAACAACAAGTTATCATCGGTGAAGTACCTTTTCCGTCATATTCAAGATATACTTTCCGTGAAATAGTAGAATCACCCCTATTTCCGGACCTGCACACAGGGGCTTGTATATCTAGTCGGTTTCACTTCCCTTATATGTGTTGTAATTAATTATGATATTAATATTTATATATCCTCTCCTTCTACTCTATATACAGATTAGGAGGAGAGTATATATAAATATTAATATCATAATTAATAACCGACCAGCTACAAGCCCCTGTGGACCTGCAGTAAGCGGAGATTTATTTAGGCCTAAACAACCGGCCGGGTATAAATAAATACGGTACTCACTTTGAAAAATTTTGGTGTCTTATTCCTGAAAAAATGTGAGATGTGAGTCTTGGCTGGGCGTCGAAAGCAAATTGAATAGTGGTACGGCCTCACGAGGCAAGGGGGGGGGGACTGCTATCATAGCACTTCAGGGGAGTGTCGAGGGGACGCCTGGGTCCCGGAAGCTCCTGGGGTCTAGATCCCCGGGGAAGCGTTCAGAGCGATTTCCGGTGAATAAAATCACTCTACAATGAAGAGTATTTTTAGTTATTTTCTAATCCTTTTACCATGAAAACGCAATCGATAGGGGCTTTCTGCGATTCTGGATTAGAAAATAATAGAGTAAAGTTAAAGCTAGACATATTCGTGGCCGATATAATTATTATGGGCAGTGGTGTTAATAAATTCATTGTACAAATGTAGAGATACCGCTAGCTATACTTCTGCGATAATATTATCAGATGGCGCTCGTAGTTTTTCACAACGGGTAGTAAATGCAAACATTGACTTATTTCGTGGACAAGGACGCAAAAAGAAGCAGAAGAAAAAGAAAAAAATCCAACACTGAATAGTTCATGATAGATTATATTTATAAATTCTCGTCAGAATGCACACACACCGTGGTCAGTTTAATACGGTGCCGGGTATATACCGGTAGGCCTGTTATCGACGGCTTAACAGCCTACACGTTTGAGCTACCATCATTCGAGCAGTGTGTGGGCGTGTCTTAGTGTGACGTCACTCAGGCGGAACTACTTTTAATCGTTTTTTCTGCAGCAAGTCACAGCCTTGGAAACTCTATAGAAAACCATCGAACGAACGCAATGGTTTTTTCGTCGTTCGTTTTTTCAATGTTTTTTTTGAAAAAACGAACCAACGATACACCCATCGTTCGTGGCATGGTTTAAACGAAATGGTTTAAACCATGAAAACACGAACGTTAAATGGGAACGCTCCCTTAGATTGTCTTACTAATATCAAAATGATCGATATACAAAATAACAAGATCAAAATATACAGGCGTTATTTTGGATATCTTTGTTTTGCAAGTAATAATTCAACATAAGATAGTTGTTTAGGAGGCGTATCCATTTAATTTGTAATTTCACACTTCAAGGGACCCTTGTGCCCGAAGGAATAACACATTTCCACTTGTTAAAGCACGTGTCATAATTATTATATTTAATCAACCTTGCTTTTATTTGATATGCTGTTCACTGGATATCGGGCTTACCACGATAACGGAAATCCGAAGTATTCCACGAGATTTATCCCAAGCTTGGCCTGGGCGGTCAGGAGGATTCCTCCTCTCCCTCTAACTGCTATGGTTGCTTCAGTTCTTTTATTCTTTATTATTTTGACCTGACTAACCCTTTGAATTTCTTATCGATTAATCATGCGCACATTTGGGTTGAGAATCGGTGTATTTTAAAAAAATCAAGCGATACGACCTCACTGTGACGTGATTATGACAGCGAAACTATCAATGTTTATGCTGGTAGTTATATCATCCAAAAATATACTGTGCTAAATTATTCTGGGTACCAGCCTCAAGGATAACATAATTTATAAAGTAAAATCGTGAATACCTGTCCAAAATTGTGCGTATGTGTACAATTTGCAGGTTCGAACAATTATAACGATTTCCTCATCATTCTGCTAGGCTATCCTCTTTGTTGTGCTAGAAGCGTATTACACGAAAATTAGTGCATCTGCCACGTTAACCAGTTTGTGTATTGTGTCTTCGTCGTTGATCTCTATATATCGTGTCCGAACACGAGACGATTTGACTACTATTAGGCTTCAGTAATTTTCCAGGGTGTTGGCCACACGATTTCATCTGTCCCATCATTATGTATTTGGATCTTGGCACAGAGTTAATACCCCAAGAATAAGAAATAATTCACCACTGTTATGGAAAATCCATATCATCAGCCATTCTAAGGCATTATTGTTTGGAAACGGCAATATGACCTTTAATACATGGATGTGATTGGGCGAATCTTGACCAATAATATCTGCTAATCCGCAAATTAAGTGGATAAAAGAACAGCCAATGTGTAAGAATTCAATGCTCATCCATCACATACGATGAGTTGTTTGAGCTGATCTGTTATCACAGCTCCCGAGCTAGCGTATCTAATTCCGCTTAAGCCGGTGCTAGGGGCTGTGTGGATACTTCATTGTCTCCACATGAACAGCTGCAATAAAAGCGTGGCTGAGATACTGCTGAGGCTACATTCTCGGGTCTGAATGTTCGATGTCGACGAATGCTTTCCTGTGGAGTCATATGGTTGCTTTTTAGTCACCAGACGTTGTCAATTTTTCCCACCTCTTGCATATCGCCCCAATTCAGGAAAGAATGGCGTCCATCCGCGGATCGAGGTTTACATCGCTCCGAAGTGGGTGAGCAACATGAGTTTTGTGCCATGTCTGTTTCCCCCAGGGGAAGATTAATTTCCTCTGCATAATGACTGTACATGGAAAATCGAGCATGTCCAGCTAATCATATCGTAGTTAGTTATATCGTCCCTATATGGCCGAAATAATGCTGAATGCGACGCTAAATAAACCACTCACATTCGGGGTTTACACATCAGAAAGCATATAAATATGTATTTTTGTTATAAAATGTTCTTCAGATTTTCTTGATTAGCTATTATTTGATTGCGGTACACCATTGTATCGGTTGGCCAAATATATGCAATCCCGCCCTTCAATATAGTATCCCCGGGAGTTCTTCCGATTGTAAAGAGCCTAATAATTATCTTATATACAGCGTGTTTAGAGAGAGAGAGAGAGAGAGAGAGAATTAAGGTTTAATGTCACGTTCTCCAATATTTCAGCTATATAACGACGACCTAACAAAATTCTAAGTATTCAAGTTAATAACTTAGTAATCCAACACATTAAAACAAGCACACATTAAACTTATGCAACAAACCGATTTCTCTCAAATAACCTAAGATGCAGTCTTCTTTCACCCGACTAAAAAGATATTCTAAAGTTGTTGCTCGAGTATATAATATACCGACAAATAATCGCTGTTATCATAGGACTAGCAGAGATTCTTTCATTTGATTGGTCCATTGAACGTCACGTGGTATCTCACAAAGAATTATATTCACCGACCGGTGACGTCACTTCAAACACCTGTTGTGCGGCTGGCGGCAGTTGCAGGATCAGACCCGAATATGGAGATATTCTCACCGAAAATCTTCAGAATAGTCATCATTGAATATTTAATGCCTACATTCAATACGTATATTCAACGTCAAATTCAAACCAATTGCGATTGTTTCATATAGTAAAACAATTATGTGATTCCAATTCGGTAAATACGAAGTTTTATGGAACTGAGAAAATCAATATTGGTTTTCTCTGGTCCATAAAACATAGTATTCACCTCATTGGAATCACATCAATGGATAATATCGTCTTGTCATTGCATATTTATTGCCATATTGCAGTTTCATCTAAAAAACATAAATTTACTAGATTTTAAGCACATCCATTATATTTCAATTTATTTTTCATGTGCCTCTATATATAGGGTTATCTTTGACTGCACTTGGATTTCGTATCCGCTGTCTCTTGATTGATAAAATATAAAAATATATTAATACCGCATCTGAAGATTAATAAGGAATGTCATTTCTCGTAATTTGAAATTCAACTCGATCATTGGTCAAGGATACAATAGAAAGACTATGTCAGCATTATTATATAATTTTGGCACTCGCGCTCTGGCAAAACTGGCATGGTTTGGGTCTATGCCGGCTCTGATTTGGAGCTAAGTGTGATAGCCCATGTTAGTTCGGTGCACATAGCACACGCTGAACGGGTTAGAGAGAACTATCTCTCTGAAATGCAGTTAAGAAAGGTCGCTTTTGCTTAATAAATGTTTTGTTTTTTTATTTATTCACCATAACTCTCTAAACTAGTCTAAGTGCGCCCACCCCCATTCTGATTTCATAATAAGGAAGTCTGACCGTTTTTGACCACATGATAATTCTTCCTACGTGTATAGTTACTGATTTCTTTAGTACCATCCTGCATCCTGTTGGGTATTGTCAGTCTTTCAAACGGAGCTTTGCGAATTGATAGTTGGGTTCGCCTACAGTCTTGCCGGGGTCAGTAAGTAACGTTTCAATGGCCTCTGTTATGCCCCTTTGGTAAGCGTGAAAATCATTTACGGCAAGAACATTTTACAAAAACTGGTAGGTCAATGTTCCTGTTATTTCACTATTTTAAATTGGTCACCCGACGTGGGAAACGAGACAGTGTATTTCTCACAAATTTCTCTGGACAATGGACCGAATATAACCATTTTTCTACTTTTCAAGGGTTTTGCAGGAAAATTGAAGCAGATTTAAGGTGCAAGGGTTTCATTTTTTTACTACATAAATGACACTTGCCTTGGAGGAATGGTATATGCATTCTCTTTAAGATGATAAATGGATATAATAGCTTTGCGTTAAAAATTATTGATTATTGGTGACCGGAGAGGAGACCCCTTTTTTATATCCGGCTGAACTGAATAACTCTAGAGTGTAATTTTTGACAGAGAACAAATCATGTCGTCTATTATTATGCAAATAGGTAAACGACCATTTTATTTTAATACCATCCGATACGGATATGAATGCCCATGGTCGCCAATGGAGGATGTCTCTTATTTTGATATATTCTTGATTTATTGACCAAAAACGATCTTTTTACCTCCATATTAGATATAGTTCTCTCTAACCTGCTTCAGTGAGTGAGTGAATAGAATTTAACGTCGCTTTCAACACTATTTCAGCTATATCGCGACGAACTAACTAAGCACCACCCAGTCAAGTTACGTTCCTGCTACTTCAAAGAAGAAATCTGTGAAGCAGCATGGAACTAGACACCCTCCATCCACCCTATAAAAGACTGAGGACAGCCCACAAGACACAGACAGGACGCTTACATGGTGCAAAAAAGACAAGTGATATTACAGTGCTAGACATCACATTATCAAGTTCCTGTTGCTTCTCAGCAAAATGCATTGAAGCAACAGGAACCCGTGCCCACCCAACCACTCGCGCTAAACGAGTGAGCTTCGCCGCGTATTAAAGGAAAAGCTGCAATCTGAAAGAAAACAGCGGGGACTACTAGCAAATGAGAAAAACTATTCGAATCATACGGACAACTCGATAATGGATGAAGAATATGGCGCTTGTACATATCTCGTTGATGAATCACACACGTCAACGACTCATGGGACGAGTATGTAAATATAATTATATCTACAGGCTAGAAATAAATCAACTGACAGATAATGCTGCTTGCATTTGACCGATTTGTATTCAACGTTGTCCTTGGTGGAAAACAATAAATGATATATTTTTGGCTTGTTCGGACAATACTCGGCTGAGATTTACCGTATTGGACATATCTCCATTGTTTCGTTGACACCAGTACTGAAAAGCAAGTTAGTTAATCTATAATGCTTAATGTATACTTGATGGATGTACTATGCCATTTGCTACACCATGCGGATGAGAGAGAGAATTAAGGGTTAACGTCGCGTTCACCACGTGGATGAACAATAATCTGTTGATTGCCTTGAGTACTCTCTTGTAGTGGACTAAACACTGACATCAGCAAACGCAGAATTATAACTGCTAATAGCTCACAGTATATACGAGTTTGAGCTGATATATGTGATTCCAGCATCAGAATGACAGCAATTCAATATAACTATATCACAGTCAGCTCTTGGAATGTTTGACCATAACATTGCATTCACCAAGCATATATCCTATACCTGGGGAGAAGAGAGGAACAACTCAAATACTTTCAATTTTCTAACAGCTGAAATTATTTCCAATAAATAAAATCCATTCTGTCGGCCTTGGGAATTTACGAGGTTTTAGAATGGCAGTGTTTGGGAAAGACGAGTTCCGATATAAATGGATTCAAAGAGGAAAAGAACGGTAAAATGTTAGAATATTACCTTGGTTGATATCTGCTCTCATTGCAACAAGGAGGCGGAAGCAATGCGGACAAATGCTGAAGAAATAACTGGAGTAATTCCAACTTCATTTGGTCCCTACAACCCTGAAAACCTTTTAGCCCTAAACTTCGAATTAAAGAAACCCAATTTTTTAAACATCAGTCATGTTCGCAAAAAGATTAATCCATCTCATCGACAGCGTACACACACAGTGTCACCTTCGGGACGCCCGCCTGGAGGTAAGAGGTGAGATTGCTGAAGACCCCGGACCCTGAGATGGAGTATTGGGGTACACAGACAAGCCAAAGTGCTACGAATAGCATAAATGGTTCCAAGTTCCAGGACAAGGATTTAATTTTGACTAGCGAAGGTTTCCGGGTGTAAAAAGAAATGGAACCCTACCGGATGGTTTCTCAAATGAATAGGACCCTACCCGTGGGTTACCTGGTGTAAAAAAGGAATAGGACGCTACCCGTGGGTTTCCCGATGTAAAAAGTAACAGAACCGTATCCGTGGAATCTCAGGTATGAACAATAGCAGAGCACAAACTGTTATTGATAGGACTAAAAGAGATTGTTGAAAGCGACGTTAAATCATAACCACTCACTCAATCACTCACTCACTCACTCACCCGGATATCAAAGTCGGACTAAAGACCCAGCCTATCACTCAGGCTGGCTTACCAACATATGGGGAAAATATAAGGAACAAAAGCCATCTGCATGTAGAAATATTATCAAAGAATTAGAATATGGATGTTTCGATAAATGCTACAAAGACATTGTCAATGCAAACAGAGATGCTTTCATCTCCAAGAGTTCAGTGATAGCAATTAGGCGACAATAATAATTAGTTAGAACACATGTATAGCGGCTGATGTGAACTCGTCCAAGTGTCGCCAAACACCGACACTTTAGCGGCGATAATAACCTAGTGATGAATGCACGTTGTCTCGAATACCTTCAAATGCTAGTGCACCTTTTTTTCCATGCAGGACTAGCTTGAAAATAGAGGAAACTGCCTGCCGTGATCATTCCAGTCCCACAGCCTTAAATCCAAGCGCTCTAGCTGAGATTGCATCGCGTAATCATCAATTCAATTGGGGTTTCGAAGCAACCTGCCATATGTGAAGCTCCAGACATTTTCGTGCCAAGTCTCGAATGACCTCTGTGGGTGAGCATTGGTCAAGGTTATTCAAGTACTAAAATGCTTATGTTTATGGAAAATGATGACCACGCAGCTAGCCGAATAATATTCAGGTTCGTTAAGGTGACACCGCGAAAAACGATCTCGCGTGGAAATTCCGAATACCCGTATCTCAATATTAGAAGTGCACACGAACACACACGCTGGTATTCGTTGGAAGAATATTGATACTGAAAAATAATAACTATAATATTTTGAAGGGGATTACATTGCAAAGGAATGAAGCGGACATTCTGTTGTGGCACGTATTCGCTTCAACGTGGGAGGATACACAATGGGTACAAATTAACACGTTAAATGTTTGAAGGTTGACACAATTAACCTTTACAGAATCTCTGTGATTGGCTGAATTTTCTTCTAATTTCTGTCAAAACACAATGCGTATGCCTGATTTTAATTTGAAAATTTGAGTTGGCAATCAAATGTTTTAAAACTGAAAGAAATCTTACATGATTAATCATATTCGAAAATATAGAAGATGGCTTCTGCGATACTAGATTCCTTATTGATCGGATCTAACCGATGTGTATCTAGTGATACGACCCGAGTGATTAACGAAAGAAAGCCCTACAACATAGGTTGACGGATAACAATATGGAGTTGTACAGATACTTTGATAATCATGTTCATAGAGGTTATACCAGTTGCCCATGTAGAAGCGTGTAGGGTAGCTTTGAGAGAGAGAGAGAGAGAGAGAAAGGGAGAGAGAAAGTGAGAGAGAGAGCGATTTAAGGTTTAATGTCGCGTTCAGCAATATTTCAGCTATATAGCGACAATCAAACAAAATTCTAAGTAGTCTAATAAAAACAAGTCAACAATCCAGAAATACAGTCTTCTTTTACCCGACTAAAAGGATCTTCTATTGTAGACTGATCATGGCTTGATCGAAACGTTTCTGGCTGTTCAGATAGAGAAGCAAATATCGGGTAGAATAGACTGGATACATCACTGGTATGTCCACACAGTAGACATGTTAGGGTCGGCGGTCCAAAATTCGCTCTGGACCTCTTTCTAAGCACTGCTGAATGTAGTGGGCCCCAATAAACACCCTGTCACCAGAATAATGAACGATGAAAGGCGAAATGAACTGTGATAACTAATCAGGATGATGGAATCAGCCAATAAAATTTTAATTCGAATTGGGTCGGTAACGGTATAGACTGATTACCACCGCTGAATGTCCATGCCGTAGACAAGTTACGGCCGTCGGTCATCGTCGGTTAAGTCTGGATCTAGCTCATTCTCCACATTGCGGAATGTATCGGGTCCGAACAAACACCCACAGACCGGGAGAATGAAAGATCATGGCCCAATGAAAGCCGTCCTGAACTGTGATAACCAATCAGGCTGCTGAAATGATCAGCCAATAGAATTTGAATTTGAATTCAGTCCCTTTCGGCAGCGAGAGAAAATTCTGGCCATAACCTATAGATAAAGTTGAGCCAGTCAGTCTAGAAACGGTAGACAAACGAATGCTGGACGATACCGGTCTATTCATTCGCGATTGCTCGACCTATTCCGTCGAAGTCATATTACCTCGCCCATTAATGGTGTAGGGATTTTACAGCTCTCAACTGTAAACCTTGATCCGCCGCACGTGATGCACACCACATGCTATAGGACGTCTTTCCGCTCACATAGTCCTCGTTCTATTTCTCCCTCATCAAGAGATAGAATATATATCCAAATGAAATGGATATTCCCTTGAATCTACCCCGAAGGATTTTTCGAATTTGTGGTGTTTCTCCTGGTTTTGCGTCTAAAGCTGATCTCCATGATAACGGAAGTCATACAGCTGACATGCGCTGCTCGGAGTTTCAACGTGATGCTGTGCTTTCAACATAGATGCCAATATTGAGACCACCGGCCTGGTTTTGGGGGTGTGGGCGGTGGTATTAGGGAGAAGTGTCGAAATATGGGGCCTCTATATGTAACCCCGTGCTTTATATAAATCCACATCAAGGTGTGAAACGCACTTTGGGCGAATCGAGAAATAAACGGCTTACCGCCAAACAAAATACATCGGCATATTTTACAAGTATCACTTTATATATTCCCGTCGTCAAATTAGTAAATTTGTGCAATTTTTTACTTTTGCCGGGCGATTCAAAATCCAACGTAGCTGTCCATCCATCTAGGAACAGTGAGATTATGGCGAGCTTCGTTCTCAATTCTGATTGGTCAGTCGGGACAGCTGATCAGTGGTTGACCTCTTGCCGGAGACGTGTCGCGACTGACCAATCAGAATTGAGAATAAAGTGATACTTGTAGAATATGCTGATGTATTTTGTTTGGCGGTAAACCGTTTATTTCTCGATCCACCCAAAGTGCGTTTCACACCTTGATGTGCATTTATATAAAGCATGGGGTTATATAAAGAGACCCCATATTTCGACACTTCTCCCTAATACCACCGCCCACACCCCCAACACTCTTGTTTTGCGGGCCTGTGATGGAGACCTAGCAGTGCGTTACGAGGTACTAATTTGGTCTACTAAGAGAGAAATACAGATCGCATCAGGCTATTTATACAGATGGTTCTAAAGATGGTGAGAGAGTAGCATGTGCTACTATCTTTAGTTCCAAAACTAAAACCTATCGACTACCAGGTGAAAGTTCTATATTCACTGTAGAAGCAAAAGCTCTATTGCCAGCTTTAGAAGGTATTGGGTCCACTAAAAGGAAGAAATATGTCATATTCTCAGATTCACTGTCATGCCTTCAAGCGATTGAAAGTGGAAATTCAACTCATCCCACCGTCTTGAATATTCTACAATTATATGGCTGTAAATTTGATCAGCAGATTGATATTGTGTTTTGTTGGGTACCTAGTCACGTTGACATCAAAGGTAATACTGAAGCTGATAAAATGGCTATGGCAGCCCTAGATGATGAGGTTGATCCTGTTGGAATCTCATACAGTGATTTCAGAACATCTATATGTGCTTATGTGAGAAAGTTGTTTCAATCTTTGTGAGATGCTATGGATAATAACAAACTTCACGTGTTCAAAAAAAACTGTAGGCTATACTCATCTGAACAGCCAGAAACGTTTCGATCAAGCCATGATTAGACGATGTAGAATCGGCCATACACGATTAACTCGCGAGCATTTGCTGAAAAACCCCAGTCCCAAGGTGTATTCCATGCCACGAAGATCTCACGGTGAAACATTTTCTTATCGACTGTATAGATTTTAAGATTGTAAGAGATAACTTTTATCGAGCAGCTACTCTGGAAGATCTTTTTAGTGGAGTAAAAGAAGATTGTATGTTAAATTATTTGAGAGAGGTCGGTTTGTTGTATAAATTTTAATGTATTTACATGTTTTTAATGCATTAGTTTACTGAGTTATTAAATTGAATACTTGGGGTTTTGTTCGATCGTCGCTTTATAACTGAAATATTGCTGAACGCGACATTAAACCTTAATTCTCTCTCTCTCTCTCTCCTACATCGTCCGAGACCTTGTCGAGTGCTGCCTACTGTATGGACATTCAGGGGAGGCAACACTCCCAGTATCGTTGAGCAAGATATACATGTAATGCATTTAGATTACAACACATATAAGGGAAGTGGGAAGAGGTGCCGACATACTGACAGAGCCACATGACTTCACAGTATATTCTTCCGGTTAACCTATTCTAAAGCACATACCGAGGATCTACGATTCGTGATATGTGTTGTATCTCAGATACGCTTTTATTGTACCTGTTCATGTGGCAACTTGGATGATATGACCACACGGGCCCTAGCACCGGTATTAGATACAAATCTAGACAGCTATGATGGAAATGCTCTGACAACTCGTATATTGGTAATTGGTGAGCTGTTTCGCTGTGACAACTCGTACACTGGGGATTGGTGAGCTGTATCGTCGTCAGATGAAAATGACGGCATTTAACACAAAGGACTAGTCTGTAAGGCCCGATGTCGACCCAGCGTCATCTTCCCACAAATGCCAACATATATCAAAGACTGTCATGAATTGGCACTACCTTTTATACAATGCGTCCAAAAATAAAGTCAGATGTCGTTTCCCTTCAGCCACCACAGAAACCATATGTAGAATGAATGAGGTTTAACATATATAAACCGGGTAAAGCAAATAAATTTCCCTACAACTGGGCATGTCCTTAATTCAGTGTGCTTACGCAAAAGTAATAACTTCCCTGAAATGGTAGTGTACATATCAACACATAGAAATAAATTTCAGTTCAATAATGCCCAGTTAAAGGATACAGAATGAAAACGATCACAATAGCGTATGCAGGTGACTAGCCACATATATGCAACTCAGTGTATGTATCCACTACTGAGTTGCACATCCTTACTTGGGCAAGCATCAGTAGCGTCATTTTCTTCGTGGCCAAACATGACAAAATGTACAATTGACTATGGCATTTAACGGGTTGTAAACATGTCAAATATACCTCTCTCCCCCGACACAAAGTATTTGGCTCATTCCTGCAGCGCAAGTACACTTAAATAGCACCAAGTTATGTCACTATCTTCCTATCACGTTCACATGTTCAAAATGGCACAAGTGCAAGAAACGCTCCAATGCGCATGCACCGCTAATAATACGAACACTTTACGATATGTCGTAAAGAAGAAGACGTCATCAGCTGCTGGGGTAACCGAGATGGAGCTTGACCACGTGTGTTAGGTCCCCCCACTAGCTGATGATGCTTTCTTCTTTACGACATATCGTAAAGTATTCATGTTAATAGCGGTGCATGCGCAATTGGAGCGTTTCTTGCACTTGTGCCATTTTCAACACGTGAACGTGATAGGAAGATAGTGACATAACTTGGTGCTATTTACATGTACTTGCGCTGCAGGAATGAGCCAAATACTTTGTGTCGGGGGAGAGAGGTATATTTGACATGTTTACAACCCGTTAAATGCCATAGTCAATTGTACATTTTGTCATGTTTGGCCACGAAGAAAATGACGCTACTGATGCTTGCCCAAGTAAGGATGTGCAACTCAGTAGTGGATACATACACTGAGTTGCATATATGTGGCTAGCAGGTGACGGTCTTATACAGGTCTGGGAGAACCTCAATTGGGATATCAAATCCAAATTGACATATAATATCCCAATTGGGATAGGCCCAATATCCCAATTTGGATATCTCGCGAGATTTTGGTCTCGCTCTCTTCCCACTTTATCCGGCGCATCATGGTGAGCACATGTCTACCCACCGTGATGACTTGGCCATTCACTCACTCAAACAGTTTCGACTAATTTCACCTCGCCGCATGCTACAAGCCTTTCAAAGACGACCCCCCTATGTTTAGACAATTGATAAAGCAACAATAACTGTCTTATTACAACGTATAACTTCACAGTTTCTACATATGTTTTAGATACTCACACAGTTCCTCTTCCATCGCCACCATTTTCTCTCTGAAGCGACACCAGCGCCGTCACTCGTCAGACTCTTCTTCAGAGGAGTCACTTGCCGCCAATTCTGTTGCATCTATGGAGGGTTGGAAGGGAGACATCCCAAGAATTAAAACTTCATTTCGCCTTGCGTTTGACTAAGATAACATTGGTTATTTGTTTTCTTTGTTTAATGCAATACGTCAACATGAATAATGTGTCAGAGAATACAAAATATATGTTTCATTCCTTCAGTGTAAATGATTAATAATTCATAAAATTGCCTTCCAATACCTTTAAAATATAGTCACCGAAAATAAAAATAACTTTTATAATTGTATTTTAAGGTGGTTGGCGCAATTATAGGAAGTTTGTATTGTAAAGGAAATATGTCGATATGGGAAAAACAACATATTCATTGTGAAAATAACGCATATTTCTACAACAATTAATTTTCATGCTAAAACTTACACGTTAATACATCAATTTTATTTGGTGCCCTACATTTCAAATGTATATGTCGATTTTCTCTCAAGGATAACTCAGAAGAAACCGAAAGCAAGCCGTACAGGCGATCGATTCGGCATACAAATCCTGGGGGTCATGTAACTGGGGAAAAACCCAGTTACAAACAGCATTTTCGCGGGAAACGGGGCGTTAAATTCATGGAGAACAATTCTGCCCGCCAGGCGTCAGCGTATAAACGACGAACAACTCTTTTTGGGAAGGTACATATCCTTAACCTAGGCATTAGTATTAGTGCAACTTTACGATCCATATAAGCTTGGCACATTCCCACATCACTAACGGGAGTGTGAGTGTAATCTTCCGTGGGCAGTTTGGTCATGTACGCTTTCAACGACTGCAACAACACTTCTGCAAAATGACTTCGATAGTAATAGAAGATTGACCGGCAAGATAGTTGCTGATTATCTGCCACCTGATCCTGCCCTGCATGCTTCATTGCATCCATCCTAGTCCTCTTTCAAAGATAGCCTACCGATACCGGTACTTTAAATGAAGCCTTATTGATAATGGGAATAATTGTCAACTGGCGACTACGATTCAGTCACGAAGTTGTCATGTTTCGTGAAAAGCAAAGGCCAATGTGGCGTCATCTGCCGATGTAGCGATTGAAAGAGAACGTGGTTGGAGTGTCGAATATGTTGTTACTGATCTCAGTGGAAGTGTATTATCTCACCATCATCCTTTATTGCAGCCTTCAGCTCTTGCAGAAAGGCGATATATACCGTCTTCGTCTGTTTTCTTACATCCTTCTGTCATCGATACCGGAATGTATCGGACACGTGGTGCAGAAGCTCCTCTATCATAGGTTGCAGTTCTCCCTTCGTTTTTCGAGACAAAGAATCGAATTTCTCTCGATCAGAAGGGAGGACAAAAACTGGTTGCATGGCACCCTTGCTCTCTCCACCAACAGCTTCCTCTCTGTGGAATCAAGTGATTTTAATGTTATTGAAGTTATTGTACACTATAGTTACGACATTTTATATTATACGCAGATATAGATGTTTGACAATCTGTGACAAATGTGTTCATATATTCTGTACCTGTACTGCTGTTGATTGGTCAAGCACTTTTCTAAAAAGGTCTCCATGGACACGTCCAACGCTTTACCGGATAAACTGGTATGGGGCCTGGAAGCATCAGCTGCGTACAAATACCCTCGAACACGAAGCTCCTTCCTCCATGCCACGATTTCTGCCTGGAGAGATTCCTCGGTTACCGTAAACGCTTCTTTTTTTTTCTTCTTACTGGTAAGATTTTGACGAATCTGAAATATATAAGGTTTTGGATTTTCATTACTCTCTTTGTCCTACTTATGTGTATTAGGCCATGGAATACAAAACCACAACGGGCCTCCGGTCATATGTGGAGGCCGACAATGAGGCGGGCGAATCATTCCATTGGGGAGTACCCAAGAAAACACGGAAAGGGGTAAGTTTTCTTCTTTCTATGACAGAATGATGTCTTCTTTCTGTTATTGCTGTTATATGGAATATGAAATCTTCCAATTAAAGGTTATACCAAATGACTCTATACTACTTTGCATTAAAACATAGTAGTGTTCCAAACAACAAATTATTATTTTTTCCGTGAATAATGTCGCCGAAGTGGCTTTTAGGACACGAATAACACACATGTGGGAGAAAACGTATTGCAGCCATGACCTCTGGTTTATGACGTCACAACCTGATTACGATTGCGCCGTAAACGTCATGACGTCAGGGGTTGATACGAAAGATTCACCCACCTGTGGGTGGTGTAGCGTGATGTCGCTGACATATTGACGTCACAACAGGCATTTGACCGAGATCGTAATCAGGCTGTGACGTCACAAGACAAGCGATCACAGCTTTTCCCGTCTTGAAAGGGGCGTGAAATTGTCACACTTTACTGCTGCTATTTTCAAACTTGGGCAGTTTGAAAACATACAAAAATGTAAAACAAGTCTATATAATCACCTCTACAACAATTTAGCACACAAAAGTAGCAGATTTTGAGACCATTTTGTATAACCTTTAAGGATGCGGATATTGTTTAATCGAGGACGGATGAATTATGAATGACAAACTAGAAGATTTTAATTTCTGACATTTCTGTTAACGCCGTTTAAAGCAGTAACGAGAAATATGAACTACTGCATACATATGCAATTATCGTAAATTTTTCTTAGGTCAACATTATATCGAAGACAACGGCAACACAGACAGATCCAGTGTCCATGAACGGCCCTACTGCCACGGTATCGGTGCCACAACAGGAGGCGGCGGAGGCAGAGAACGACGAGGACGAGGACAGATGCCGAATCTGCTCGGAAATGTATTCCAAAGAGGATGAGGATGACATGGGACTGTGGGTCGGATGTTCCGGCCCACGTTGTAAATACTGGGCCCATGCTCTTTGTTTGGGCTGGGTGGTTCAGGCAGATGATCTGCCTGACTTCATGCATTTTTACTGCAAGTGTCATCGCGTCAATTTGAAACAAAAGAAATGAAAATAAAATCCTTTGTACAAGATTCGCGTTTCTCTAACGCAAAAAACTGTTATACTATTAATATGCTGTGCATGTTCGACATCTCAAAGAGGGACACTCTCGCAATCACGCCGATATTCTTCTTCATATTTTTCAGGAATTGGGGTTCCATCGTCAGAATGTAGCAACATCTTAAATGTAGATGTATTCTACTGCTTGCGACACTGTAATACAGCATCCTTAACCACAACATAGCAGATTTTGAAAATCAGTAATACGGAAGGCGGTTTTCACTCCAAGATTCACAGGCAACAAATATCCAAGCGTTCATGATCGCTGGGTTGACGATGCCAGTACCTTAAATATACACTCATGATGAAACGCATTTATCTTGTCACTACAGTACGGTAGCATGGGCGATGTACGAGTAGTGAAGAATGTGCATCTTTTCGACCATTTGACCCGCTCACGGAGTTATATTCCCCTGTGTTGCGGAGGGACAAGGAGGTCATGCTAATGTGCACATTAGTCAAAGGTCACTTGCGCTCATGTTCCAGGCACATGATCACCACAACAATAGAGACAGATAACTCTGTAAACAGGTACAATGGTATGAAGATGTACATTCTCTACCTGTTGTATGCCTATCTAAAATCTATGACCACAGATAGTTACCTTGGTCAGATACTCGACGTTGCGACAGCTGCGTAGCCAATCTTTTTCCGTGGGCAGTCCACTCGGCATCCACATTTTCGTACGGCGATTGTAATTTTCAAGAACAAAGTCCCCACCCTCCCCTTTGCTCTCATTTCCCGAACAAGAAACACTCTCGTTGGCGCTGATGAAATCCCGCACTTCATCTGGCCATTGGCACCTCATACACATGTCACGAAATTCTATTTGTTGGTAGATGACTTTGTTGACACCATGGAAGAGGGGGGCAAACATTGATCTGCCACATAATTGGAGGGCAGCATTATTCCTCCGTATTCCACAGCGGTAGAAAAAAAGCGCTAGGAGGAATCTGAAGACCACAGTGAACATACACTTATAGTTCACATCTTTGATGGCATGCACCCACTCCAAGTAACCTGTCGCACAAGGTTGCTGTCCACTGTCAAGAGCATGACGGCAGTATTGGAGGAGGAGCTCGTCGGCTATCCCATATAAGCTGATTAGAATGATCTGCCAAGATTTGTGATGGTCGCTGGCCGCCTGACAGTAAGATTGGGCTTTTAGAGAGTTGAATCCTAAAAGTTTGGCTAAATCACACAGAAACACACCCCAACATAAACGGAAGGCCGCCTTCACCATGTTCATTTCGATGTGACCTGGCCCTGGCAGCAACAACAAATTCCCATATTTTCTGTTGGCATTACAATCTATATTTTCAATATTGTGATCCTTGGCACAGTGGGCAAGGAACTGCTCTCTCCCAGTTGATTCATCCCCACATTCCGGACATATGAAGGTACGGTCCTGAAGTTTACAAGCTGTTACAAATAAAAATAAACGCTATTCATCATTACTACTCGCAGTCGTCTACAAAAAATTAAATACATGTAGTTATATATTTGGCAAGCGCGCGCCAATGCGGCGTATCTGAAATTGGACGCTGCCAATAACAGGTATAGAAAACTTCCGCGCTCAAATTCTTCATGTACGACGGCTGGCTAATGGATGTCGAATGGAACGCCAATATTTAACCAGAATTGATGACGTCCCTCTCAATATTAACGTCGCGCCAACAATCGTTAGAACCGTGACTCAATGTGGCGGCTGATCAACATTCATATCAGTATTTAAATATCAATTCTGAACGACATATTGAACTTTGTGCTAATGCTATTATTTGAAATAGGTATTTGGATTATGGACGTGGATACGTTCCAACAGACGACAGCTGAATACTGAATGACGTGTGCTTTTCATATTTCGATCTTTATAAGCGTTAAAAGTCTTTTTAACTTGTATACGATCTACAACTTCCAACCTACCAAGTATATAAGGGGAACCATCACAACCAACGACGGTCCATTGGCGGTCTGTTCCAACGCCGCACATATTGGACACCTCGTCTAGGACCTTCACCACAGACTGGAATGAACACGGGTTGGCCATTATTGGCTCACCCATCTGAACAGTCTGTGGTGTAGCTGGGTGTCCGGACGAACAGATGTTGTATGGGTCCGTTTTGCGTTTAAACGGACCCATCTCAGGGGGTGTTACTGGCCTGCTAGCATTGTGGATGGCGTCATCTATGACGTCGATAAATTGTCCAGCCACTTTCCGTTGTTGAGAACAGAACTTTTCAATGCGGCAATTGATGAAGGCCTTCTGTTGTACTACAAACAACTCTTCCGCCTCTCGGTCCAATGTTTGCAGCTTCGAGAGAAGGGAAGCAGAGGGGGACTTCAGCCAACGAAATGGGGACAATGAGGGGGTGGTTTGGATGGCGGCGTCGTCATGAGAAATGATGAAAATTACGGTAGTGATAACACTACTCTGACATTTATAATTTAACTTCACCCTCCAGTTCCGTCCAATTTTCTGGTTATTGTCCAAAAAACACAATACATTACCGTTTCGGGGACAAACATTCTGTTCCGTGGACTGATGATTCAGCCATGTGCAGATGGTCTTGTGGCAACCCGATGGACTGGATTTCGCTTGCAAGTCCACGGCGATCCTGCTTCCAGTTACGAAATTTGTGACGAGGTTAAGTGAAAAAGAAACCGGACCAACAACATTATTGTTCCTAAGGAAATAAATTTGTTCCAGGGCTCTACACAAACCAACTAGTTTTCTGTCGGGAACACTACCTTCAATATTAGAAATCGCCTTCAAAAACGCAACCAGACACGCGTTACGTGACTTGAGCCAATTTTCTAAATCCCACTTCTCAAAAAAATCTCTTTCGTTGTAATCAGCTGAAATATTGTAAGAATCACATCCAATATCGTTCCTCAGTGAGCTACCAATAGCTGAGCAAATTTTGCTGAGGTCATCCGTGGAGATATGCCCATTTTCGATTTGAGATACAATTTCTCCAATATCAAGTTTTCTAGCTTTCACTTTTTGCACAAAATTTTCAAGGGAATAATTCGCACAGGCCGAACAGATATATTGCCTTGCTGGCGTGAGTAATCCACGTTCTTTCAATGCGTCGATGCACGCTAATGGAAATTTCCTTGAGGATACTTTAGAGACACTCCCAATTTCTCGGCCCAGAGAAAATTCGTCGTGACTAACACAACTACACTTTGCCTTTGGTGGCATTTTATATCTGGAAAACACACAAATTTGTGCTAAAAAAAAAAGAAAAAATGTACACTTTAATAAATTCTTCGCTCTTATACATAATCATTACTTATCACAGATACACAGTATATCAATAGAAGAGGATACAACTTTATTGTACATTTACACAAGATTGACGTGTATACAAAAACATCTCAATATATCGTATTTTCTTCATTTCATTGCACTAAAAGTTTATTTAATAACATAAAACCATGATATTCTTATTGGACGTGGACCCAAAGTTGGTAATGGAACATGCCCCAACTGTGACTGCAGTAAATCCTGCCCACCTTACCCCATCGTTAGGCCAATACCAGACGGTTTTCCCGTTCCCACCAAAAACCAACGTTGGGCCAACGTTCCCGTGTTGGGTGAATCATTCCATTGAATACCATTACCTTACGAAGTAACCTGGTTATTCACGAAATGCAACTCTAAATATAGTGTACGTATTTGAAAATCAACATAAAACAGATTGAAACCGATACACTGGACCATTCCCGTTTTAATTTCAAAGAACGAACATTTGTTACATGTATTACTATCCAAAATATGCCACATGTGGTGCGTGCGGCCCACCGTAGACTGTACTCGAATCCTTCAACGAAATATTAAATTGCCGACTGATGGCGCTGGTGTCGTCTCAAGAGAGAAAATGGTGGCGATGGAAGAGGAACTGTGTGAGTATCTAAAACATATGTAGAAACTGTGAAGTTATACGTTGTAATAAGACAGTTATTGTTGCTTTATCAATTGTCTAAACATAGGGGGGTCGTCTTTGAAAGGCTTGTAGCATGCGGCGAGGTGAAATTAGTCGAAACTGTTTGAGTGAGTGAATGGCCAAGTCATCACGGTGGGTAGACATGTGCTCACCATGATGCGCCGGATAAAGTGGGAAGAGAGCGAGACCAAAATCTCGCGAGATATCCAAATTGGGATATTGGGCCTATCCCAATTGGGATATTATATGTCAATTGGGATTTGATATCCCAATTGAGGTTCTCCCAGACCTGTTATAGCATAAACAGTCGATTTCCGGAGATAAAGAGTTCAAATTGCTCTTTATATGCGTAATTACCATGTCTTCCTGAAAAGTTCATTTCAGTATAAACAGTTATTGATATATAAAAAAAATTACCTTTCCATTCATCAGTTTATGCTGTTTAGTTCCATCACATCTGCATCTGTGGTAATCCTTATGAATGTACAAATTTTCGTAATGTATCTGTAAAAGTTCCGACACGAAATAGGGCCCTATCACAGTAAAGTGATCCCTATCAGTCATCCCTATGAAATGTCACACTGCACAGAATCCGAATCCAAATGTCATAGTATGATGGAGCTTTGTGCTGTTCATTGTATCCGTTGTCACCAAAATGAATAGCAATAAACCTGGAATCCAAAGAATTGTCGTGATCACGTATAAGGAAAAGTTCGCTGAAATAATTCTCCTCAGGATGTGGCACCAATGGTTCACCATAGGTGACACATAGTTCTCAGCAATAAACACAAAGCGTAATTCCCTGTTTCTCAATGAACACCAAGTTTTAACACTTATTTTTCTGCAACATAAACATGTACACAATATTCCATATCTCGGCTGGGTCCTGAGAAGTCATGGGATGTACGAAAAAGTTCGCAGATGGCCAACACGATCCAGCATAGCTCATGTTCGTGTCGTCTTATACACGGGCAGTACATTACCGGCACCTCACTATACTGTACGCCGGCAATCTTCTCCCTGGTAATCACCGGTACGCATAAATTCCGTGTCCAGATTAAAAGATAAGTACATAGGTCGCTGAACTGAATTCCAGACGAATCGTATTCTGATAATACTAATAAGACCTCATTTCGATTAGCGAAAAGAAAGATAAAATGAGCACATTTGCTCACTCTCTCTAGCAAACACGTGTTGCTCTCTAGAATCTCAATGACAGACTGTCCAGTTCTCTTTTCTGACTAAAACTGACCTATATCCGGACCTCACTACGTCACACTCTTGTAACATTGACCGGAGTAAACCAATGAAAGGGACGGCATCAGGGAAAAGTTCGTTATGCCACTTTCTCTCTATGACATCCGCACAGTGAAATTTACACGGCATAATACCTTCATACCGTAAAATGCCTAATACCTAGCAGACATACAATTTCAAAAAATCCCCCCAAACATTACAGGAAAATGTTATACTTGACAAAGACCAAAAGGTCTGTACAGGAGGCGGGCCTCGGGGACGAAACGTCCACCAGCAGAATCTCGCCATATACAGGTAAAAATTGGGTCATACAGAACAAAGACATGGTTGCCCCTTTACACGTACCACCGTTCTGTGAACGGAATATTGTTTATTCACTTCCCATTCGGATATGGCCCACAATTGCCATCATATGTTTGAAATATAAGTTTGAGAAAAATTGAACCATTAATTAGAAAGATATGACAATTTGAATACAGACGACCCCTTTTTGGAAGGTAGTATTTTAAATTGACATTTGGAAACGGTCCAAAATGACGTACAATGTACATGTACGTCGTCATTTTGAATAGCATTTACACACCGTAATGGTAATTAATAAAGCTATCAGTGCTGAGTGATATAAATTAGACTTTACGCTGATTGGACACTTGTTTAGAAAATGTTTGGCAAATTAAAACTAACGTCTGACCATTTTAATTAGTCTTCCACTTTGGACATTGTTAACAATCAATAGTCACGGTTAACACTGCATAAATTTTATTTTTTTTGCAGCGTGTATAGCAAACAGAACTCTACAAATAACTTCCATTACTCTATGGTATTGATAATATATCACGTTTGAAATAGCTTTGTAATTCTCTCCATTGCACCGGGCTCAATTACATAGGGAGACGTCACAATGCATTCATGTTCGAGTTGACAATGGTCAATGATGCCGTATAAAGTAATAACAGGTGGATAGCTTATATCCTATGCTCAGTGAAATTGCCGAATGATATACAGCATACACCTTCATCATCTTTGCGCCAGTGAACACGTCTCCCGATGTGACTGAGCTCCAGTACTACAAAAATTGTACTGGAGTTTTATATGGAGAGAATTACAAAGTTGTTTCAAGCGTGATATATTGTAATAGTGTGGTGGCTTAGGGTCATATTTTGAGAAGATCGTGACACGGTGGTCTAAAGCACCAAACTTGGCACACCTATCTGTTGAGGCATATAGAACAATATCAGAAGGGGTACCCTTTGCCATGGGCTCTGGTGCCCTCTGGCCCCCAAAAGGGCATCTGTGAGGCAATATTGTTATTCAAAGAATAGTTAGCCTCACAACAGCTTCGTTATTTTCATTATCCTTCAGGCTGCGATGCTGAAACTTGCCACACTGTATTACTGGTTCAAGCGCTATCAGAAAATGTCACAAAATCCAAGATGGCGGCCATGATGACATCACAGTGACATCATATTCCAAAAATAAGCCATTTTGTGAATGATTTTTCCAATTTTTTATTTGTGCAATTTTCTTCGCTGAAACTGCCTGGTAACTTAGCAAATAGTCATCTTATTAAAAATAAAATATCTTTGAGCACTTTTACGATGAAAAACGCATTAATTTTGAAGGAATACGACGGAAAGAGAACTTTCCAGTTACACACTAATGTCATCCATTTTGAATTAGCTCATGATGCTCTTCTCCGAGTATTATGCAACAGGCTAAAAATATCCCCAATATCATAAGCTATAACTGCATGATTTATAGCTCTCAACGTTTCTTCATTTTGGAGCACTAGAGAAAAGTTCTGTGGGAAGGACGAGGGGCGGGATGGCTGAAACCACTTAGGCGATTATTTAAACTTAATTGGTATATGTAAAAGGAAACAGTCGCCCCTTATCCATGTAAAACTTGACAATTCAGTTTTCCATCTCGTAAAATGGAAAATAAGATGGAAATGCCCAAGACTGCTCCCGTATTCTACCTTTTCATCTGAAAAAATGAAAACATGACAGATGAAAAGCTCTCACCGATCCCTACTTTCCGTCTGACAACATTTAGAACTGAATACATCGTTTCAATGTTTTGTATTTCGAAATATATTTATGTAATACAGTAATTATGCTATCTATGCAGACACAAGGCTTGCATAGGAAGAGAATCTGGCAATACGAAAGCGAGAGGCCCACTTTACTTAGGCGATGGGCCTAGCCTCATTTCCCCAAATATACATTTTACGATAATACTGTTTAATTCTTCAATCTGTTTGAAATTAACAATCTTTTCCCTTAAAACAGTTGTACCGCACTGGTACCAGGTTCACAATAAAACTGCATGTGATGTCGTAAAATACAAAGGGTGAATATAGGGAGAAATGAGACAGTATATTTCTCTTTTATTTAAAATACAAAATATGGAAGCTGTGAAGGGCTTCCTGTATATATTTTGATTTTGCGAGTCGCAAAGCTGGCATACTGGAGCGACGTCGAACTCTCCATCTCTAATTCTTAATTTTGCCAGATGTAAGCAGGAATGCATGAATGCAGGAGTTGTGCAAGCTTTAAATTTTGAAACTTTCAACTTTGCAAGATGAAAAACTGGAAATGCGGGAGCAGGGTTTTCAATCTTTCTACTTTAAAGCTTGAGAGATGAAAAACTGAATTAACAAGTGTTACACAGGCCGGGGACGTCTCGGTTTGTTTATTTATGGCCACCGTATATAGCCACAGTTTTGGACGGAATGGTACTAAACTTCATCTGAAGAGTGTTGAAGTTAGTGAGAGTGATCATAAAAAGAAAAGTCCACAAAACGGCATCTTACGCCTGTTGGAGGACGAGGTTTGTTTATGGAAGGCCGTGAAATTGCGTCAGGCTAGCTAACAGAGCTATATGGTCAGATAAGGTACTGTAAAACCAAGAAGAAATCAAAAGGGCATTTAACGACCAATGGGGGCCGGAAACATGCAACATACAATTTACATGTTATAGCACTAAAGTATATATTGCCATTGAATGGCAACAGCTTTGATCGACTGTTCATGGGACTTTGTCAGGATAGCTGTGGAATTATCAGGGGTGAAAATAGGGACCTGCAATCTTGTTTTGGTCAAAAGGCTGTTAAACATTTCCAGGATAGTTATAGGGATCTGAGAGAGTGAATAGACAGGAAAAGGATTGGAAAGTGCACTTAACGCCCATTGAGGAACAGGAACATGAAATTAACATTAAAATAAGACGTGTACTTCTATCCATCGCTATTGACATGATTGAGATTGCCTAGTATGGTCTCAGGTTCAGAGGCAGATGGGACACAACATTTAATTCCCACATTTACATGTGCATGGTTGAGCACTCGTGCACTACTCCAATTATATACATGTACACCATTAGAACAATGATATTGAATAGGGAGGTTCCTGTGCTCAATTGTTATTAGTGGATTCAGTTCTACACCCCCTTCCCTCTCCGCCCTTCCCAATGAACCTTTCTCTGGTGCTCAAATTGTTGAGAGCTGGCATTTTGTATCTTTATTACAAATCATATTAGGGCCATTTAATCCTCGGAGAAGAGCATCATGGGTAAATTCAGAATGGACGACATGGTGGTGTAGCTGGAAAGTTGTTTTTTGTATTTTCTTTAAAACTGGTGTATTTTTCTACGTAAAAGCGCCCAATATATTTTATATCACATCAGATGATTATATACTAATTACAGGACAGTTTAATGAAAAAAAGGCACAAATAAAAAAATGAAAAATCGATCCGAAAAATCGTCAATAAAATGGCTTATTTTTATAATATTACGTCACTGTGACATCATCATAGAGGCCATCATCGATTTTGTTACATTTTCTGGAAGCGCTGGAACCAAAGATATAGTGTGGCAAGTTTCAGTCAAGGATAACGAAAATTATGAAGCTATTGGGAAACTATTTGTTCAATGATAATATTTCTCCTTAGATGCCCGTTTGGGGGCCAGAGGGCTTCACTCGGCCCAGAGTAAGGGGCACCCCTTCTGATATTGTTCTGTATGCCTCAAATGATGGATGTGCCAAGTTTGGTGCTTAGGACCAGCGTGTCACGATCTTTTTGCTAAGCCACCTCACTATTGTCAATATGACGGAGAATGATTGGTAGTCAGTTTATAGTTCAGTTTATTCTACACGCTGGAAAAATTTACGCAGAGTTAACCATAGCTTGTTTGAAAAGCTCAAAAGTAGACATCTAATTATTATGGACAGACTTTAGTGTCAGTAAGGGAGATTTCAGCCTGCCTGACGACGTAGTTAGTCACACTTTTTACTGTTGATAAAACATTTTCTTGATCAGCATGTTCCAAAGTAAAAGATATAGCTGGAATCAAGCGCTGGGGGAAGGGGGTGCGCGATGAGCCCATGTAGCCCACAGATTACTATGGGGATAGTAAAAAAAATCGTGTTGTTTTCAAAGTTTCTTCCAGTCATTTAATTTCGCATGGCTGGTCCGTCTGTAAAAAGTTATTGACTTTGTTTTGTCATAAATGGACATGAACGTTATGAATGACAACGGTTAGTTGTTTTCTCAGTGTTATTCTGGATCTTTAGAAACAACTGTGTTTTTTCTCAGTTCCAAATATATTCTTTTTTCTGTTGCATTGTCGGTGAATGCAACAGAAAATGCTCTTGTGCTAAATGTCTTCATTTTCATCTGACGACGATACCGCTCACCAATTCCCAGTGTACGAGTTGTCACAGCGACACAGCTCACCGATTACCAATATACGAGTTGTCAGAGCATTTCCATTATAGCTCTCTAGATTTGTATTTAATACCGCTTATGCCGGTGCTAGGGGCCGTGTGGTCATGTCATCCAAGTTACCACATGAACAGGTACAATAAAAGCGTACCTGAGATACAACACATATCACGAATCGTTAGATTCTTGGTATGTGCTTTAGAATAGGTTAACCAGAAGACTATACTGTGAAGTTATGTGGCTCTGTCAGTATGTCGGCACCTCTTCCCACTTCCCTTATATGCGTTGTAATTTTTACCTGTATATGACGAGATTTTGCTGGTGGACGTTTCGTCCCCGCAGCCCGCCCCCTGTACAGACCTTTTGGTCTTTGATATATGTTGGCATTGTGGGACGTTGATGCTGGGTCGACATCGGGCCTTACAGACTAGAAGCGTGTTAAATGCCGTCATTTTCATCTGACGACGATACAGCTCACCAATCCACAGTGTACGAGTTGTCACAGCGATACAGCTCACCGAATACCAATATACGAGTTGTCAGAGCATTTCCATCATAGCTCTCTAGATTTGTATCTAATACCGCTTATGCCGGTGCTAGGGGCCGTGTGGTCATGTCATCCAAGTTGCCACATGAACAGGTACAATAAAAGCGTACCTGAGATACAACACATATCACGAATCGTTAGATTCTTGGTATGTGCTTTAGAATAGGTTAACCAGAAGACTAAACTGTGAAGTCATGTGGCTCTGTCAGTATGTCGGCACCTCTTCCCACTTCCCTTATATGCGTTGTAATTAGCTATACTTTTTTCGCAATTTTAGCGTTGAAAAGGATTTATCGTAGAAGAAATGCTACTTTATAACACAGAAATCTTCAGGCCGAAAGTCAGAAATTATGGAAAAATAGAAGAAATATTTCTCCGAAAATGCGGGATATTACTAGCGAAAGTTCACGAATTTGTTGTCAAAATGCTGATAATTATTGAAAAATACAAGATATAGCTTTCGCCGTGGTGAAAATATAATCGTCGGTGACGAGATATTGTCACCGCGATGGAAATAGATTTCTCTGCGGTGACAAACATTTTTCTTTGGTGAAATATTATCTCCACGAAGGAAATAATTTTCTCCGTTTCAGTCCATATCCTGGAAACGAAAACTCCGAACAATAAGAAAACTCGAGCAGAATATGTCCAAAGGAACAGCACATATGCCTAGGTTTGCTCATAGTCATGTGTGCAGTATATGAGCGTTGAGCCCGGCAGCTATTCAGTTGAAGCTACATGTATCTCAGAATATTGATTTAGATTCTTCTCTTGTCAGGAACTTCACATCAATAGACCTATCTCGGGTCACAGGCTTTAAGTCAAATTTTCTTCAAAAGAGATTGGCAAAAGTAGTTGTATTTCCATGCATACTGTAACATGAACCTGTGGTTTACATGTACTAAAATTATTTCGTTTTTACTGTCATATGTGGGATTTGGAGGAAAGGATGCGTAGCATTCCAGAACGCTAGATTACGGGCATGAAAAACAATGCGAGTCTGATATTATAAGTTATACCAGTGTCTTGCGTTGGTATACAGGCTGATATATTTTGTCGGGAAGATAATTATTTTCACGAGCCCGAAGGGCGGGTGAAAATATTGATCTTTGAGACGAAATATCACATTTATCACATTGAAGAGCTACTTTCCTGCTTGGCTTAACATACATCACCATCTCGAAAAAAACCCAGGCATATAACTCAACTTTGAACAATGTAAAACATCGTGACTCGGACAGGCAGCTTCGATTTCTTTTCGATCTGTTCCGCGATGAACAATAAACTGGATGAAATACTTAGCTGACATTCTGACGTTCATGTTTATGTGGCATATAAAGCTTTGAATGATAGTTTATTTCTTATCTCCATCCGAAAATACGCAATTTGCCTCGCACAATTTGTTGGAGTGGCGGAACTCGCCCACACAAACTCGCGCAGACAAATTCGCCTGAAACAGTCTTTGTCTGCAGGTGTTGCGCGCTCGTCCTTGACTGCGTTGGTATATGGGCACGCGCATTGGTATCCGAAAATTTTGAATTGGTATACCAACGGAGGCCAACGAAAAATTGCAATGGTAATTAACCAATCAAAACCCTAGAATTTACTCTGAAATATGATAATAATGGGAATTCACTCGTCTACGCAAAGCCGAGTATGTCTGCACAAGCAGTCG
>JAVTVY010009896.1:0-48595 GCA_036873755.1 Hanleya hanleyi | reverse complement strand
TTGTACAGATCCTTGCATTTAATTTGAAGTACCGCAAAATCGATGTAACAGTTTGAGTATGCTGGAAATTTTATTTCAAGAATTCGATTGAGAGTTCCGAACTAACCTGGAAGACAATTTGAATATTACCTTCAAGTTTTCACTTCTAGTAGAAAAGGATGCCAAGTATATACCAATGAAACCCCAGATAGGTAGATAGATCTAGCGTTAGGTGTGAAAATTATAACGCATTTATCAACTCTTGAGAGCGAAGGTTGTTCATAACCTGTTCTTCCATGACGCATTGTCAGATCTGATTTTCACGAATGTATGGGTTGTTCATTTGGAATCTCAAAATGATCACCTCAAAATATCACAGAAAATTGTTGTTTTATCCTGAATTAATAAATGATTCCCATTAGACTTCAGATAGATATTGTTAACGCTGTTCTCTTGCCATACTTTGTCTATGACAGCTGAATCAGATCAAATCCATTTCAATAGCACACACACGTACTGTGCAAACTCCATCATCGGGGAGTTAAAGTTATCATCGGGAACATGGGGAAGTTATACGGAACCTGCCGATGGAGACCACACATGAAACGTCTACAAGACACTTTGTTCACTATAGAATTGAGATAGCAAACTATCAGAGTGTGTGTCCAGATGTGCTAATACTGCACCATGCGTTCTGCACAGTAATGAATAAGGCACATGAACACCGAAGAACCGAAAGCGGAAAAATATGTGCTTCGTATTCCTGTTTCCCTGGTTATTTCTGCGCCAATGGTTATAATTCTCTCTCTCGACTTTTAGATCTTTGATACAGATAAAGCTTTGAAGAGGAAAGCAGTACGAACTATCTCTGAAACACTGTACTGTATATCCCACATCACCCGAGCAGTACGTATCGTTAGTGGATATATATTTGGGTTTTTTTTATTTGTCCATAGCAATAATAAATATATACAGAACAACATTGATCTCAATTAATTAATTGGTACACTATGGGATAGAGAAAGTATGCAATATAGTCATCAGAAGAATTGTCTTTACTGGATACATCATCATCTGAGAGTATATAAATTGGCTATTTGACTACATGTACAGAACCTGTTGCTCAGAGCCAAACATTTCACAATATGTATTTTCAACTACTCGATGTTAGATCAATAAAGTTATTCAACCAAACCAATCCATTGTTCCCAGTTTTCTTCCAGTACTTGCTTTCTACCTTGTAAACACATATTTACCTTTTCACACAGATAATATTTTCTGAGCTCCTGTTTAACACACTCCACATGAGGAATTCTACGTGAATGGTGGCTCGATAAATACAAAAAATTGTTAACAAAGAAACTACGTTCAATACCTCCATACTGCGACCAAAAAAAACAAGATAATATTCTGTGGCGTAGAAACTATTTCCTTTGATGTCTTGTTACATGTAAGGATACGAAAAAGCATTCTGTACTAAAACCAACATAATTTTGTATCCTTTGTAAATGTGTTTACCAAAGTATAAATTTTCGACTGAAAAATCTGTTGGTTCATAGCACCCAGGTCAGCCTCCCATTTTTCCGATTTAATACGATATGTAACAGATTTCTTAAATACAGCATTATAAGAACTACAACCTTCTGGTACCAGAACTACCGGTTTTAGAAACCAAGGATATATTGGGTCATATGTCCGGCTTAATACCTTGAACCCTAAAGATTTAACATAAACCTTAATACAATTATGGATTCCACAATAGGTTGTATAAGGTATAACTATGTCATAAGATTCACAGAAATAGGTGTAGGAAAGGGGTTTCTCAAAATTTTCAAAAAGATCTGCCACAAAAATCACACCTTTAAGTAAGATATTTTTTATACATAAAGGGTTCACCATTAATCCTAAAATTTGCATTGCACCATAATGGTTGAGAAAGAACATCGCTGCTCTTTTCTATTCTGATATTTCTGCAAAAATCTATATAGGCAGAACAGACATCTTTCCAAAATTTATTCTGAATTTCTGCTAATTTCTGACTAATATAGTGTGGACCATATATAATCAAAAAGAATTTGGCGAGATTTCACAAACATCTGTCAGTAGAGTTGCCCATTGGGCCTTGCTCTGTAACAGCCGTTTGACCCAAGACAGCTTTAGTGATTTTTGGCTTGATTCCAGGTGTACCATTTTTAGACCACCTCGATAATAATCCTGAACTATTGTTCGCCTTGCCACTTTATCTGGTTTATCATTCCATATAAATTTAAAGAACATTTTCTCACATACGTCTAGATAGCCTTGACTAGGATTTGGAAGTTTAAGCGAAAGGTAATTTAGGTTTGAAATTATGGATGATTTTATTATTGTTATTTTCCCACAAGGGGTGAAAATTCGTCCTCTCCATAATGCAAGGGTCTGACGTAGATATTTTAGCTTTTCCTCGTAGTTATCCTTAATCATATTTTTTAAATCTACACTAAAGGATATACCCAGGAACCGAAAAGGTTCATTACAACACTGTAGACCCAAGTCAGATCCTAATGTAAATTGAGCATTTTTTAACCCACCAAATAGAATTACCTTCAATTAATTTTATCTATGTTAACCTTCAGCCCTGATATCCTAGCAAAACACTGCAAAGTGTCAATATAGCCTGCCTTAAAGATTCCTCTGAGCCGTCCATAATTATACCAGTATCATCAGCATAATGTAACAATTTGTATTCGTTTTTATTTATTACCACCCCTTTTATATTATTATTTTTCCTAAGTAGTAGACCAAGAATTTCACCACAAAATAAAACCAGGTATGGGGACAATGGATCACCCTGCCTGCATCCTCGGCTTACAACGAATTGTGCACTTACACAACCGTTCTGACAAATTCTGGATTTAATACCATTACAAAAAGTTTTTACCCATTATATAAAATCCTTGCCGAATTGAAAATACACCAAAACCTTTTCAATAAATCGCCAAGAAATAGAATCAAAAGCTTTCTCGAGGTCAATAATAAGAAGAAGCCCATTAATATGTTTCTCTTCTGTATAATCCAAAATATCGTACAAGAGTCGAATATTCTCTCCAATAAAACGATTTGCGAGAAAGCCTTTTTGATTCTCATGAATTAACATAGGTAGCAGTTTTTTAACCTTTCAGCGATGCAGGCGGAAGCTAAACTGTATACAACATTCAAAAAAGTTATAGGGTGCCTTCTTTCATAGAACTCGACATTTCGCCTTCTTTCAAACAACTATTTATAGCTTGCACCACAAGAGAGCCAATATCTGACTAGAAAAATTTGAAAAATTTAGTTGCATAACCTGTAACCCCTGGACTTATTATTATTTTTCATTTTTTTTTAAATACAAATAAAGCCTCATAATAAGTTATCTCCTCCTCCAAAGAGAGAGAGAGAGAGAGAGATATTGGGTGGTAATTTTGGAATTTCAGTTTCAGTACCATCAAGGTCTTTATGAAGATCTGTTTTCAGCAGATCCCCATCCCTCTCTTTATATAGATTATCATAAAAATTTTGAGCTTCATTAATTATGTCCTTCTGAGATGTTATTGTGTTCCCATTGCTTAGGTAGTTTTGGAATATTTTTGTTTGCATAATTTCTTTTTTCCAGGTTAAGAAAGAATTTAGTGGGATTTTTCCCTTGTTCAATCCATCTTGCTCTAGACCTAATCATAACTCCTTCTAATAGCTTCTCTGTAATGGACTTTAATTCTAATGTTTTCTCTTCCCATTGTTGAAAAATATTATCATTCCCTGACGACAACTGTTCGTGCTGACTCTAATTCTTTCATTTTTGATTGGATTTCCTTTTAAGGAATGCTGAATTGGATATTGTTTTACCCCGAATGGACATAAGTAAGGTTTCCAGAAATAAGTCCGCAACAATATTCAGGTTTATGTCTGGTTTCAGACCAGACACCGGCTCATTTCCAGTATAATCTTTGCCAGCTCGACAATAGTATATTTTATTTTCTCAACATACTGCGGATCTCTTAATAAATTATTGTTAAACTTCCAAAAACCTTTTCCACACATAGTTTCAGTAAATTTCAAATCCAATAATGTTATCGAATGGTCTGATCGATAGCCGGGGAGGGTAGTCGATTTCTGGACAAAACCTGTTAACTCGTTTGATAAAAGGGCAAAATCTAATCTAGCTGCCTGTCTTGGAGTTTTCCTGAACCATGTATACTTTTTCTCAGAGCTGTGTTGAGTTCTCCAGGGGTCAGTCAAATTCAGTTCATCCATCATTTCCAAAATAGCCTGGCGAGATTTTGGATTATTTACATGACAATAATTACAATAGTCAAGACTAGGATTTTGGACTAAATTCCAACCTCCGCACATTATGAGGAAAGGATTACCAAAATCCTCAATAAACAGCTTTACTTCCTCATTATAAAAAGTTGGGGAATCATTATTTGGTCCATAAAGATTGACTAAGGTAATATTGTTTCCGTTTATGACTAATGATAGGGCTAATATATTGCCGGAAGTGTCCTTTTTCTCATTTTCTATCTTAACTTCAAAATTATTGTTAAATAGTATAGAAACCCCACGCGAGTTACTTGTACCAGGGCTAGTAAAACATTTATATCCCCACTCATTTTCTACCTTGACTAAACTTTCTGGAAAATGTACATCCTGTAAACAGCATATTGAAAAATCATTATCTCGCAAATAATGAAATACATCACACCTTTTTTGGTTGCCATTAAGACCTTGACAGTTAAATCACACAATTTTAATTGACTTCATTGGGCAATAATACTATATTTTTAACGATTTGTAGGCTAGTTTTTAATCCCACAGTGCCCTTCAGTATCTGAAATTTGTATGGACAATTTTTAGAAAATAAAACAAATGTAAACACTGAACATCCAAGAAACATCATCACTTCTAAATATGACAAACACAGAGCGCATGGTTCGCGGCTCCGGCATACAAGCCACAATTTTTTCATCTGTACGTAGAGTACGTATAGTAGAAATTCCAAACAGCCCATTACCAGCAACAGATTATGGTTTGAATACATATCCTCATAGTTCTTTCTAACAATATTTATGTCTTTTGATTCTTGAAAATATTCCTCAAAAGAACCACCAATAATTAATAAAGGATAGAAAATCAGTCACATAATTCCATATGTTAACTGACTTGCACAATATCCTTGAGCATTTATAATCTTAGGTTTTATAGTAGAAAATTCCAAACCGCCCATTACCAGTAACAGATTAAACAATACATACGTCCTCATAGTTCTTCTTATTAACAATATCTACACCTTTCAGTTATTGAAAATATTTCTCAAAAGAACCATCAATAATTAACAGAGGATACAAAATAATCTCAATAATTCTATATATGTTAGCCGACTTGCATAGTAACCTTGAGCATTTATAACCTTCTTGGGTTCACTTCATTTTATAATTTACTTCAGTAGATTTAATTATGCATATTGAAAAATCATCACCTCTATTGTATTTTGATATAAATCATATGAACCATTTATCATTTTAATTTAAATCATAGCAGCATAAGCGTAATTATACACATCTCAAGTCCATCATAATGCTAACTGCATCTTCCTAATATCCAAGTCAATTTTACCTTTATATATGAACAAATAATTAGCTTGAGGAGACAATCATAATCTAATCGATTTGATAGACTTTTGTTCATCCTTCACTATTTTATCTAGAGGATTATTATGATAATAATTTAATACCACAATAGAAATTACATTTTACCTTCTAAGTGAGCATGACAATTAGATTAATATTATATACTCTACTGTACATGGGGGTCCTCAGTAAATCAAAGGAAAACATCTAACTGTGAAGAGAAATTTAAATTTCTTCAAGACAATCTGTCTACACTTTTCGATGGAATCAATCTTTTCCCTCCAGGTATGTGTCCTTCATTGATATAGCAACATAAAAAACGTCTAACTATAGGGAGAAATTTAAATAAGATTACTTCAAGACAGTCTGTCTACACTTTTCGATGGAGTCAAACTTGTCCCACCAGATATGTGTCTTTCTTTGATATAGCAACATAAAAAGCATCTCACTGTAGAGAATAATTTAAATGAGATTTCATCCCACCGGATGCGTCTTTCTTTAGTGTAGCAATATATCTCCATCAGTTGAGAACATGCAGAAGTACTCAATTTAGCTGTCACAATGCATATATTCCATATTGCAGACCCTTGCAGAACATACGAACAATTCTTTTTTACAAGCCTAGTCCCTTGAAATGCTCTTCATCATTCTGACTAGGATTGTGACCACTTCACATGTAGAGCCGCAAATCGGATACACAGTCTAGAACAGTATATCCGTAGCCCAAGTAACCAAAATTCCATTTATGTCAATAGCCATCAACAGGAAATCTCTGGTTTCGTTATCCAAGTTCCTTTGTACAGTCATGTATTGACATTATTAGTTGTACATGTTGTAACACACCAGTCTCAAAATGTAGACTAGGCAAAAGCTGTCACGAAGAAAAGAAATCCCCACATCACTTGAATTTACCTCAAAATAATTCTGAATACAAAGGGGTCCCATCTGCCATATCTCTGGATTTCCATCTGTATATCAAGGTCAACCAACCGGACTCTAATTTTCTTTCCTGTCTCCTGTCTGAGTTCATAGGCTTGTTTCTTTAAAAGTGCTCGTGTCTCTTTCAGTTTTTTGGGAAGGTCGGTTTTAATACTTAATTTCGTGCCCTTGAGCTGGGGTCCAGAAAACTTTATCGCGATCCGCATAGAAGACAAATGCTACGATAATCGGTGGCGGACCCTGGGGGTCCTTTGAACGACTGGGGAGTCGGTGTACCGCGACAAAGGCCATTTTATTCACCCGCGACTCCGGGATTTGAAGCTTGCCCACGAAGAACTCCCTGATCACTCTGTCGGTATTTTCATCGTACGGAGATTTGATAGCAAGCGGAATACCGAAAAACAACAAGTTTCTCTTCCTGTGGTTAATCACCAATCCAGTAACTTGATCTTCAAGCAGTTTAATTCTGGCCATGATCTCTTGTTCAAATGAATTTAGTTTTGCTAGAATTTCTGCCTTACATTTGGATAGGCTTCAGCTGTCCGATTTCATGGCTTTGAAAATCACTGGTCTTCATCAGGTCCGATATGTTTACTTTATGTTCCCGGATAGACTCGTCATATATTTTCAGTTTCGAGTTCAAAAGTTCTTCCAATTTTGCAGCAATTTCTTCTCGAAAACACGAAGCATATCTCGAACTTCATTTCTAAGGTCCTCCATGGTATAATTTGCCCGTACTACAGAGACACTGCCCTCGACTATTGTGCTCTCGGCACCACGCATCAAACTGATACCCGGCTGCTGCCGAGCTGGCTTTCTTAAGAATCATGGAGGCCACGTGGTCAGCGGATTGCGATACCGTTTCTGTGCTCGGCCCCGCATATACTGCCGAACACCTGGTTGCGCTGTTTTCCTTTTACCTTCTTTAGCTTTCTTAAGCATTAAAAACTATAATCATGTATAATTGCAGCCCTATACTACTACATAAACGTTCCAGGATTAGGATTTTTTATCTTAAATGGTCGGAGCTCTGAAACCAGCCTCCTCACGTCAGTGCCATATTACCGGAAGTCCCTTCGGAATTCGTTAGTGGATATTACACATAATAACAGAACAGCTCGCGCATCACATAAAGTAAATAAAGAAGGACCAAAAATGTACGGACTTTAAATATAAAGTATCGGGTTACTTTGCTCTTCCCGTTGTTTGTATCAGCTATCGTTCTCGGATTGTGTATCGGCGTATCGACCGAGACCACATTGCACACTCACTTAAATTGGTAAATTACTTTTTTCTAGGACAACAGGAGAAATACCACATTCGGTGACTTACGGGCATTCGATTTGTCGGAGAGTGCACAAGAGTTTGGTCTATTCAGATAGAAGTACAGATCGCATCAATTAGAACCTTTAAACGTAATTTAACACGAAACGATATATACATAATTATATTTGACGTCTAATAATATGATAACTAGTATGGAGAGATAATCGTCCAAAATATTGAGTAAAAGTTGCATATTCAGCTGATAGAAAACAGGCGTGAAAATAAACATTCGGAAAATGATCGATTAATAATTAACCGTTAACAACAACATACACTAACACGGTTTGAACCTTGCTATTGTTTTCAGCAACAAAAACTTACAAAGTACGCATTCGTTACGTAATTAAAATTTTAACTTTGTTGGGCTAATTATTAATTCAGAATCGCCATCCCCAAAACTGTAACAAGGTTTAATTGGACAATGATCCAATCTTGAAATGAATGTTGCAATTCTATTGGCTATGACCGGAGCTATACTATAACATATCCAGGGTTTAAAATAGCTGTTCCACTGGCTATAAAACAGTTCAGTTTTGAGAAGTGAGAAAATGTCTTCCTCACATAGCTGTTAAAATGATTCCTGTTCAGCAAATATTGTATGATCGTATATACAAGCGGCAATTTGAACTACAACAGTTAGCTAGCTTCTGTCTCGCCGCATTGATAAATATTGCCGGTCTCTGGGGGTGGCTTTGGGTTTAAATGTTATTCAGTACAATTATTTTCATAGCTGCCAGATATTTTTCTATATTCGAGACATGCGAACTGCCGAATGAATCTTATTGATCGGCAAAGACCCAAACCGTCCACCCAGGTGCTTCGGTTACATCCGGACTCTTGTCTCCTGTTCCGTAGAAGCGACATACCGCCGTCTTTTTATGAAAGTTGAACATACGGCATCCCGTATATACGTGACAGTAACGGGCACAGTTTGTCGGATATTTCCCAGACATTTGTTTCATTGGCTTCCCGGTTATATACTTGTTTTCCAGGTCAGGAAGTCTGCGAATAACTGTAAAAGAGTGTTTGATAAAATTACATTGACATACAAATAGTAAATAAAAAAATGAAAAGAAGAAACTTTAACGAAATAAGTTTTAGTGAGGGCAATACTTATACCACTGGAGTGATTCGAACGCCAGGCCATACCCACATTTGGCGTCTTCTGTATAGTGGTCGCATCGCATACAGAATAGAATAACAGATATCATCAGAAACATTTGAACTGATATATTAGGAATGTACCTATCCTAAAATATTATACCGTCGGAAGAAGAAAATTCCAAAGTAGTGTTGCAAATGGAAGCATGTAACCGAGACAGTGTTAATGTTACATTCCTCATCGTTATTGTTTCTAAACACCGACACATATAGTAAGCTATATCATTCATTCTCTAGTTAGACTGAACCTAGCTAAGATTCATAGCGTCTCCCTTCCCTCACCGCTATGCCGACGACAAATACATTTCCCTGGTGGTAACTCGAACATCTCCATGGCGCACGTATTATTACCTTTGCGCCCTATTGGACGTTCATTAACTTGAGAAAATGAGCCGCCATGAATAAAAATACAGAAATGGCAGACTAAATGGCCATTCGTCGGCCATAAATTAATTACAGACGTTAAAATTATCCCTGTGGAGCCTCAAAATCATCTGAAATCGAGGGTCAAGAAGATGGGCATTTCCGTCATAATAGAACCCGTGTATACAGGGGATGATGATCACAACAACGATTATGGTATTTTTATTCATGGCGGCCCTTTTTCTCAAGTTAATGAAGGTCGAATAGGGCGCAAAGGTAATAATAAGTGCGCCATGGAGATGTTCGAGTTACCAACAGGGAATAAGAGGATCCCATATAACTTGATGCTGAGATGAAATTTCCCACTCTCGAGAAGGAAAAATCATCCCGACCTCGCCGGAAATTGATATTTATTGTTCCACCTGAAATAGCACAACCACTAAACAAGGGACCCATGGACGAATATGTTTGGAGGTCATGGGATTCTTCACCTGCGAAACTGAGGGACGTGGCAGCGGCCGAGGCTGAACTGCATGTAGAGACACGCTGCGAGGACGATAGGCAGATGGCATCCGTTGGTGTTGGTGTATCGATAATGCCAGAAATTTCCATTTGTCGCTGCTCCGAAAGAGAAGAATAATTCAGGATAGACTGGACGTTTTTGTGGCCTGTTATCTGCATGACTTCTGTGGGAGGAACTTTACTGTTGACAAGTTTCTGTGCAACATATTTTCGCGCACTCGTGTTGGTGATTTTCTTCTGTTCCGAGAGGCCGGCTGCCGTTTTCATGGATCTCATAATGGCGGCAATTTTATTTTCGCCAACGCACTGATTTTTGTACCATACTTCATTTCCACGTGGATTTTTACATTTTGGTGCAATGTAAAACGGAGAATCTGCACTCTTGGTATATTCTGGACGTTTCTCTGCGTAAAACTTGTACAGGGTCACGGGACAGCGGTCAGACTGAGTGGAATAAATTCGAGGATTTACAGTGTGAGTGTCTCGCGGGTTTGCGCCAGTACCGGTCTTGGTCTGCCGTTCACACGAATACTCGAGAAATTCTCGACCTACAGAATCTGTTTTGAGTGTAACATCTCCCCACTGCAATTGACGATGTTCCTTCACGGCACGGAGGCCAAAATGGGTGGTGTTGTTGAGCCACAGAGTATTTAAAACGCTGTCTGGGGTACTTCGTCCGAGCTGGCCGGTTTCGTACAACTTGGAGATTTCATCGTCGGTGATCGGCTCTGACTTACACGGTTTGTTGCCCTTTCCATCCTTCTTAAGTTGGATTTGTTCGGCTTTTAGAGCCTCTCTCGTTTTTGCAAACTCAATGCTGGTAATGATGGAATATCCATATTCATTTTGTTTTAAGTATCTGTCGAAACTGGAAATGAATCCACGAAGACTGTTCGGTTCATAGTCTTCTTCATTCTGTTTCCTTACGGAGACGACAAACTGTGCCAATAATTTGCCCAGAGCGATAGGCTCAATATCCTTGATATCTCTGGTTTCACCCAATCCACATAAGTATTCAGACAGTACATTTTAGTGTGACTTCGTTTTTCGAGCCGTCTCTTTGTGTTCCTGAGCTCCAATAAAATCATTCAAGTCAACATCAACAAACCTCGTTGTTTCGGTTTGGTCATCGGTAGGCCCAGCGCTAGGTTGATCAAGTTCAATGTCATCGATGTTCAGTGGGTCCAAGTCGTACCATGGCACGTCAATCATTTCGCCTGAATCCATCGTGACACGGAACAAAGTAAATGTTCCCAGTGGTTTGTGCCGTTTTACGAATGTTCCAACTGCCTTCTGGCTGGATTTCTTTACCCACACACTATCGCCAGGTTTCAAGAAATTCAAGTTGCTGTCTCTGTCCATCGACATATTAATCCATCAATTATCGGTATTGTCATAACTGTGTAAAGCAGACGATAGTAAATGTTACTAAAAATAGGCGTAGTATATTTGACCTACAAATTTCATTCATGAAAATACGAAAGTAGTCCGGCATTACTTCTGATTGGCTAGTGCGCGTCACGCGCTGATCTCGTATACGTATATGGGATGAACTTTCCCACAGGGTCTTCTCATATGGATTTCATTGGTTATTATATGGGAAATGTATTTGTCGTCGGCATAGCGGTGAGGGAAGGGAGACGCTATGAATCTTAGCTAGACTGAACCTGGCAGACTTGACGGTTCAAGAGAAGTCATATATTGACGAGAGGTATCTCTGTTGATTGCTCACCATATTGCAAGGTCTGCCTTGGAATAGGAGTTCCGGGATTTCTTCTCTTTTCTAGGGGTTGGCCCATTGTGATGAAATCAAGTTGTTGGTTTCCTATAACAATTGACAAAATACGCTACAACATTCGCAACATGGCGGTAGTAGCACAACATGTATGTGCTTATTGGTTTTCCATTGTTCGCTTTCAGTTATCTGACTGGGAAAGGAATATAGACGTCTTTACCGTTAAAAAATAAAAAATAAAATAAACATTGAAAGACGCCGATTAGAACTTTAATAACACTTTTGATCAAATGCTTCCATTTCGTTTACTCTGATTAACTTGTTAACTTGTTTGACTGCAGAAGCACCGCGCTGAGATATGAGAATCAAAGAAAAGACTAGTAGCTTAGTGTCTCACAGGTGTCTCCGCTTAGTTTTCAAAGAAAAGTTCACAAGGGTCTCTTACCTATCTGTCTTTCTATATGTACATGTGTCATTTAAACCTCGATAACATCGAACAAATTACTCATCGTAGTCTGGATGGCAATATAAATAACTCACATACCAGAAAACACCGTGACGTGTTTTAAGATATGTCTCATTGTTGGTTCTGCCAATGTGAATTTGATCAGATCACGCCATGCTATGATATTGGAGATTTAGATTTATGGAAATGAATTTTTTCTACACAATCCTGACGCTATCATAGGCTGGTATTTCCACTAATTAAATCACCATAGACATACAAATTACAAATGTATCGTTCCATAGTTCTCTAAGGAATGTCTCGGCCGATTATTCCATAGGAACTCAAAGTTCGCATTCAATCTTTTGGGTCTGTTATATTGGTAATGACAGTCATAGATCAAAATACAAGCGTCTAGTTCACTATTCAATATTCAGCCGTCGTCCATTGTAGAATTTTCGCGGCCATTATCCAAATAGCGATCCCTCACTGGAATCCCTGTCGTGGACTATAGAACCGAGTTCTGTCTATGTGTCCGTCTGCAACGTTTTTTCCAATATTTAGCTCGATGCTTGATAAATTAACCATTCAAATCGGTCAAAACTTTCGATGACTCATACCGATCGAATAGCTCTTCGCAGTCAAACACAATCTTTTCTGTGTTTGCTTGAGAAGAGGCGACGTTTTGACACGAAGAGTTGCCTCCCTTCGTCTGGTCTCCAAAATCAAGCAAACCACATCCATCTGCACTGTTGTATATCATTCGCATAATGAATCAGTGTAGCTTAGAGAGGGTTCCTCTTCATGAACAATATTAATACTAATGTTCTAAATATTATACGATATGGCATTCACTTACATAGAGGTAACCTGATTTATAGATGTAAAAATTAGGGCCTATATGGGAGATTGGGGTACAATGGGACATGCGGCACAGTGGGACAAGCCGTCTAGCTCGTTTGTTAAGTGCAGAAAGCGTATTGCAACATTATCAGCAGAAAGCTCCTACCCCCATGCAGCACCTATATTGATTTTACAAGTAAAAAGTATCATTGATAAAATATTACGAGCAAACAAAAAACAACTGTTTTTGAGCAGTCCAAGTAAATTTTGAGGACTGAGGATAATATTTTGTTAAACCAAGTTTTCAGCAGTACTTCATTGCTGTTTTGTTACCACTGAGAAAGTATGGACAAAGGTACAGTTTCAATTGAATTGATTGTATCTCAGATGTTTGTATTGTTTTTTCATAAAACAGAAAATATCTTGCACCTCGGGCGGACTGGGATACTTTTGATGGGGCACGCTGGGACAATAGTAGTCAAATGGTGAAATTTACTTTCATCCTAAAATGCTATAAAAACGCATTATTTCATTTCCTAAATAACAATAATAATTGTCAATCCTGTCAGATTCGATGAGTTTTAATAACACTTTCAAAGTTCATTGCTTTCGTTGGAATGAGAATCATACAAACTATTTTTTCCTTCAAATTTGGCCCCTGGGAAATATTGTACGTAAAGCAGTGGTCTAAAATATCAACTAACTTAACTATCGCTGTTGAATCTTCTAAACTCCTATGAAACATGTTTTTATTTGATATAACATGTATTTTGATTATTGTCCCATCGCACCCCAGTGGGTGTCCTATTGTGCCCCATAGTTTGGCAAACTGGGACATTTTTTTTTACGTTTACAAAAACTATTTCTGGAGAAAAGTTTAACAGATATTTCAGTATTTTGCATGGCTATGTCATACTAAATATAAGCTATAATTAGAGTATAGAAGGCTACACTAAGTGACAATAGTAACAGAGATTTTTGCAAAACGGTGAAAAAATGTCCCAGTTTACCCCAATCTTTCCACTCTTAGGAAAATCAGTTTCTACATTGAACCATATATGGAATAGCTCCAACAAGTCATCCGATGGAAAGTGATGAACTGTGTGACCGTTAGATAGAAGAAACGGTTCAAACGGGGACAATATTAGCAGAATGCAAGTTCTTATTCAGAATACATATGAGTGACGTCCGAGGCTAACCAATCACGTCATTCTCGCCCATGCTAACGACAGTAACCATCTACAATCAGAATGACTTGTACACAGGGCAACCCTCGGGGACGAAACATCGACCAGCGGAATCTAATCACATACACGTAATTAATTTTGTGGCACGAATTATACTTCAAATACAAAAACTGTTTCATGGACAAAAAAATAAACCAGATGAAACATCCCAGGAGTCGAGGGAAAACTTTTCTACTTATGTATATTCAATCCGGGATATCAATCCAATACATTAAAACGTTGATGTATTTTTTTCCTCTAGAAAAAACACATATTATTTGTTAACAACGATGGAGAACAGGGCGATGATCAAACAGATGCAGTATTTCTTGAACACAAGCCCTAAACATTTACAACCAATCGATTCTTACCTGTAATGGTCGGGTGATCAGCAGTGATTCTGTTTGCTTGAGCCATTGTTGATGTTCGCTGGATGGAAACATTCGAAGTCGTAGTGAGAGTTGAAGTTGTATCACCTGGAAAGAGCAATCAACAGTAATTACAACCGTCTGGTCCGTCATTCATACTTCAACCGTTGTCCATTAAAGGACATCCGCGTCCATAACCCAACGACCTATTCTATATAACAGCTTTAGCACCAAATAAAAAAAAAATCATAGTATAATTAAACATAGGCTAGTTTCCTGGAAGATAGATGAGATCAACAGTTTTGAATGATGCCGGCTAGAAATGTCAAGTCCGTATCGCTGATCAGCATTCTTAATCCATATGATATTCGTAGTAAAGTTGTCATCTAGAGAATGATGTGTTTTGATTGTGAAAGTTCATATGGACATCATGAGGATCTTGAAGTACATGATGTCATACGGCCCCTAACCCGGGTTAAGCGGAAAATCAACAGTGAATACCCAACTGATACGAAAGCGCTACTTCGATGATGTATCGTTACAGAAGAAAGACATATCAATATATTTTAGTCTTACGTATGTATTTGACTTTAGTGGTCGAAAATGGTTGAGGATATGAAATATCAGATGAACCAGGACATAAAACAGTTCGCCTGTACAAACGACAATGTGTCTTTTTACTGAGTTACATACAGCTATCAGGTGACTAGCTTGCAAGGTAACATTGGTACTTTTTTGGTTGTTCCATTTGGATGGGACCTAAATTGTGAGATATATGCCCGCAGGTTTGACGAAAGATGCACATGTGACGAAAAAAATGCGACCAGTGCTTTATTTCTGGCAGGCAAATAGTGCTGATCTAAATATTGATATCAGTCGTCGTAGTATGTCAACATGGTGTGCGGTGAATTAGAAGAAATGGAACCACGAACAAACGTACCAATGCTACCTTGCAAGCCAGCCTCCTGACAGCTGTGTGTAACGCACATATTGCCGCTTGTACAGGCCAACTGCTTTATGTCCTAGTTTGTCTGATATTTCATACCTCTGACCATTTTCGACCGCCAAAGTCAAAAACATACGTAAGGCCTAAATATATAGATATGTCTTCACTCTGTAACCAACTTGAGGGCCTCATTATATAGTGCTATAAATAGAGTCGAAGATACCGGAAATATGCCACAGGTTCGCACGACAGGGACAGCTGTGACTTTGTTTCAATGATTCTCACCTTGGGAGCCAGTTACAGCATCCTGCCAGTTGGGGAGAGCGTCTGTATCAATAAATAAACAGATTGATAATAAATCATCTCAGATTCCCATGAAGATCTGTTAGTGTAATAAAAACGAAAATGGCCTGTCCAGAAAATCATAAAACTTCAGTAAACCAACCAAGAATGGAGGGGGAATTATGCTCCTATTTGCAGCGTATTTGATGTTGAGCCTATGTGCATACCACTACGAGAAGATTCAAATGATCATGCGCAAATTCAAAATGGCGATGTGATTAAAAATTTGTTCATCTTTTTTCTTCTAAGAGAGAGTGAGAGAGAGAAGGAGAGAGAGAGAGAGAAGGAATTAAATTTAAGGTGACGTTCAACAGTATGACCAAAGTATGGCCATCTAGAATTTTCGCATTTGGTGGTGGAACTTGACCACATTGGTCGGATATCGATACCGTATTGGTGAGGCTTCATCAACGAAAATGTGTTCGGGTAACTTCAATAGGAAAATTGTTTATTGTGATTCGGCGCAACATGATACGTCATTGCAACTGGAATATGTCATCACAAGGTCAACACTTCACAATTATACGTTTTTATGCATCAGTAATAGTGCACACAACTTGGCCAACTGACCGTTGCAGGCATACTTCTGCTCTCGTGATACTTAACCAATCAAGTAACCCACATTCCCGCTATTAATAAGTGGCATCTAACTGGCTCTGTCGAATAATGTAATATGTCGAAGCCTTGAATCCTGGGTTCTGTCTTAACTGACAAATTTACTGTCAGAATCCTATCGTGATACCGTACTCAAATATTTTTCACGTCTTAACATGTAAATCTGCTTCTCAACTCTTAGCTCGTATTCAATAGCATTTGGAACATACTGCCATTTTGGCTGTTAGCGGGTGGTTGGTGGGTGTCCGTTGGGCACGGGTCCCTATTGTTTCACTTAATTTTGCTGGAAATGAAGAGGAACTTGATAATGTGATATCACTTGTCTCTATTACACCATGTAAGCGCCCGGTCTGTGTCTTGTGTGCTGGCCCCTGTTTTATAGGGTGGATGGAGGGTATCTGGTTCCAAGTTGCTTCAACGATTTCTTCTTTGAAACAACAGGAACGCAACTTGGATGGGTGGTGCTCGCCGCAATAAGAATGTGAGTTCGTCGCAATCAGACTGAAGTAACGTTGAAAGCGACGTTAATACACACAATCATTTTGTCTGTTAGCACCGTTAAGCGCAAATTGATCATTAATGAGGGAAACACTTCAAACAAACGTTCAAGACCATTAATGGAAGACAACAGGACTGGATCAATCGCCCAACTAGGGAAGAGAGCGGATGATCGAATCTCTGAGAATCACGTCTAAATGCACGTGCTGGTGTTATCGGCGCAGCTAAAATGGTAATGGACTAACTTAAATTTTTTGCAAGTCAGAGGATAAAAATGACTCTATGCCGCTAAACGCGATGACTCGGTACACAATTGCATCTGATTCGACAAGAATAATCCATCATCGTTCCCTCGTCAGATTCTAAATATTAAATACGCATGTGCATGTGCTTCTTCTGTTTACTTAAATTAGCTTCGGAATAAATAGGAGGAGTATCCACGCAACGATAGATATACATGAACGTGACAGTTTAACCAGTTTTACCATATTGACATATGTAGGAAAGTTTGTCATCACATGCTCTCTGCTTCCAATCCCTGGTTATTAGATCAAACACACTCGCTTTACAGAAAGCAGCACAATGCTGAGAAGCTACCCAACTAATAAGAGCTCCCAGCCCGGTTTCCCAGTAATCATCCAGTACGGGCGTACCTGGAAATGGAAACAGATGCAATATAGATTATAGTATGGAGAAGTTTGACGATACTTAATTTTAATAGTGCAATTGGAGCGACAGGCAAGAGGAGGGAAAAGGCAACCTGTTTGGTGACTGGAAAGCAATAATATGACTCCGAACACAGGAAGGTATTCGTCGACACCTTACATTCAGACCCGAGAATACACTGAATTCTCGGACGTAGCCTTAGTCCCTCAGCCGCGCTTTTCTTCCAGACGTTTTCGTGGAGAGGATGAAGAATCCAGCCGGCCCCGGCTCAAGCGACATTAGATACGCTAGCTCGGGAGCTGTGATGACAGACCAGCACAAACAACTCATCTGATATTAATGGATGAGCATCATGAACATAAAGAACAACGATGATAAATCGATATATATTTTTCCTAAGCTTTTGAAGATTATTCTTCATTCATTTTCAAAGTAAAGGCAACTGCGCAGCTCAGCAAAGACATGTATCGATTTGTTCTCGTCGTTTTTGCAGATATTATATGTACGGTATATACTTCTCGTTAAACACGATGTTAGATGTTATTTTTATTAAACATAGAACAGTATAGACTATATATGTACCACTAGTGATGCATGTTAAAAGCATCTTTTTGCGAAATAACTATAATGAAATATGGGGAAAATGCTTTTTTTTTCTCCCACTTTCTAGTTTTGGGTATGATGCAATTTTTAATCTTAAAATCAAAAATCTTTAAAATGATAACAATTATAACTATTAAAATCTAAAATTCTTCTCGCTTCCTAGATTTGGTCATGATGCCATATTTGATGTTATAGTTATATCCTAGTTATATTTATTGTGCAAAACCATACTTTTAACAGGCATCACCCTTGGACATATATAGTCTATACTGTTCTATATTGACTAGAAATAACATCTGACAAAATCATTGTTTTTCCTATTTTTCATTGGCGTTTACCATTAAGTGTATATGATGAAGGGCTTCTTTATAGAATTCAAATAAGCCGAAGGGCTAATGTCCTTGAGGGTTAATGTCCAAAGGGCTGATGTCTTGAAGGGCTCTTGTCCTAAAGGACTTTTGTCATGGATCAACTATCAAGCCGCGGCCCACAATGTTATTTCAGTTGTTTTTCTTTCAAAGAAATTAGTCTCCCCCTATCTTTGGTGTTCCTTCAAACAGACGGGATTTCACAAACCGACCGTGGCATGAATTATCAAAACCTCTAGTTCCGATTGTCAGTATTTCCGCTAACCACTTCCAGGCAAGCTTCTGTCAGAAATAAACGTTGTTGGTATAATCTCCTTATTTGAACTGTACGACAACACCGTTATTCTAAAAAAATGGAATATGCAATGGATACTAGCAAGTTATAAAACACATTACGCACAGAGTTAATACACCGATCAAACTCTTAACATAGCTTTCATTTTTTGGTTGAGATGATCCATGTTTGGTAAAAAAAAACTTTAAAAAGCAATAGTTAACGAATGCTTCCATACCATTATTATTCAGATCATGTTCAGTTGAGGTGTCATTTATTCCGCGACGGATACTAGTCAGATAAGCAATCAATTATCGATGTGAGAGTTCATTAATTTATATATTGATAATTCATATGTAGATAAATGACAGTTTTCATTCAGTTGGATTCACGAAACATCAGGAAATAGATATATCGATTAAACGATGAATAACATTAAAACATATTTAAAAAAATCCATTTTCTGAATTATATTTTAGCCGTGAAATATGTAGCCGACGAGCGCCCCAAAAATATGGCACCAGCGCAACACTCTATTCGCTTGAGAAGTTAAGATAGGCCAAATTAACCGAAACAAAAAACGGACATATTGAAACCGGGATACTCTTCGAGATTTCCGATCAAGTTGGTAACCATCTCCAAAACCGGAACGTTTCTATCGAGACAGAACTGGGAGCAAACCCGTAGACGTCGTCAGGGGTCCCGGTTCTGCCCTCCCGGTTTCAGCCGAAAAAATTCTCGATCCATCTCGAAGGCATCCAGAAGGTGCCTCGATTAATTGGACGTGACCCCTAATTCAATGAGTGATATTCAGAATATACACAGCAATAATTTTTAATTAAACTGAGATGCAAACATAGCCTAAATGGTTGGTGCATTTGAGAACATCTGGACAAAAATGGCTTTTCTGGCGTTTTAGACTGATTTCTAGTACAATTCAGGAATATGACGAGGAACGTTTCTTTTGTAGGTTGCAGCGAATTAAACTAGATACAGTCGATCAATTTCGATCGAGGTGGTATCTCTTTTGCATGTTAAGTAAAGGAAACATTCATTATTTGTGGAGAGGGTAAAGACGTACAAATTAGGAAAAACAATTTTAACATGACCCCGAGGTGGTGCCACCTATAGGTGAGTCGGCACAAAAACATTCCCAAAAGATAACTTGAGAGAAGGTACTCACATACCAATGTGGGGAGAATCCGTTCAATTCTTTAAAAGTTACTCTACGAAAAAGTAATTTTACCTTTATCCACAGGTGGCGCCCCTATAAGCGGTTTGGCACAAAAACCAATCCCAACCGAGCTCTTGAGGCAAGAACATTGCAAATAGAAAATTGAATCAGTTCAATTTTACCACCAAATGTTAACTTGGCTCGCAAGTGGCGCCACCTATAAGCAGATCGACATGAAAAACAATCCCAAGCGTGACCTTCATGCAAGGTACCCATATACCAAATTTGGAAAGAATCCATTCAAGTTTAAAATGGATAATAAATATAAAAAAAATGATTCATTTTGAAATGTCAATTTATGGAAAAGTATTTAACTTATATTAACTTACATCATTTCCTGTAGGAAACAAATCCAGCAGGAAATCCCTAGTTCTCATTTCATTGCATTTAATTGAACTCCAAATTCCAAAACTGTGAGTTGCTCGACTTTTAAAGAAATGTTCAATTAAATGTCAATAGAATGAGAACTAGACTAAAATTGATAAAACTGAGACATCGATTTCCTGTTTGAGTTGTTTTCTAAAGGAAATGATAAAGTAAGTTATGATAAGTTGAACACTTTTTTAAAAATAGCATTTAAACAATTTGAATTATATTTGAAACAATTTTTTATTAACTCCGAGTATCTTCACAACCTACTGGTTTACAGTGAACAAATTTATCCATTTGAAATGTGCTTTCAAGAAACATATACTTTACCATAGCTATAAGGCATACTTTTAGCTGTATAAAGACAAATTCAACAAGGTGTTAAAAAGTATGTGTAGGAGGGCTCAGTATCCTTAAAGCTTGTTGTCCGGAAATTTTTAGGCTAGGTACCCATACACCAAATTTGGGAAGAGCAAGATTACTAAAGGTTTTCAAAAGTTATTGTCTGGAAAAGCAATTTGACTTGACCCCCAAGGTGGCGCCACCTGGTAGCGGATTGAAACGAAAAATATTCCCAAGCAAGAACTTGAGGCAAGTTTTAGAGACGGAGGGTGGGGATTGGTGCCCGGGGATAGGGCATACTTCCGAAGGCAGTGTAATGTCCTGTAATGTATGGGGGTATCGGATCGTGTGAGGCTTAGTTTAGGAGATAGAGGGTGAGGATCGGTGCTCCGGAGGTGGGGACATGCTCTCGAAGGTAGATGTATGTGTGCTGACATGAAAGCCATGGAAAGCTCCCTACACATGAAACAACCACACTGACAACTACATGCCGTCATCTGTCAGTCCGAGGAACCACAATGTCAGAAATCCAATTCAATTAAGAACATTGATCATATCGATAGTATGCACCCAAACTTTAGGGACTAACTACTAAGTTAAATGTGTGGATACAAATGTGGTTCACGCAAACGATTTAGGGGAAGTGATATGATTTGGAATACAATTATATGACAGCAAAATTGAATAAAATTGTGTTTTTCATTCGAGGCGACACGAAATTCAAAACTAACAGGCGTTCGATACCACAGGGATCCCCCGTCAGTTATTTCACGTTATATTTCTGTAATAAAATATGGTTCGTGGAAAAGCTTAGGGGTGAATCATATGATGTGGAATACAATTATTTGATAGCCAAATTGAAGGAAATCATTTCATTTAAGGCGACACGAAATTCAAAAGTAACAGGGCTTCGGTACTGCGGGAATTCCCCCTGCCAGTTATTTCATATTATATTTCTGAAAAAAAAAAATATGGTTCGTGCAAAAGCTTTGGGGTAAACCATATGATGTGGAATAGAATGATTTGGTAGCAAAAATTAAGGAAATCGTGTCCTTTAAGGCGATACGAAATCAAAACTAACAGGGGTTCGGTACTACGGGAAACCCCGCCGGTTATTTCGTATTACCTTTCAGAAATAAAGCAATGAAATAAATAACCTCTTAGTAATTACTATAAAGAAAGATATTGCAGGTGATTCGGCATGTGTATGTGTATAAACAATGTACACTGCATCTCAAACCTTAGGTGGATTAGTGTAACATGAGACTGAGAATCTGTGGACAGGATTTTTTTCCAACATTTGGTGCCTAGTAGTACACAATTGAATGGCATGGCTGTAAACCAGGAACTAAATGTACTTTAAATGCAAATGGATTCAGAGGCGACTCATTGAGCCAAAGGCCAGCCACTGTTTCGAACCCAAACAGTGACCTTTCTGAGTCATAGGTGTGAGCTAATCACTAATATGCTATCTATCCAAATGAGAATATGGAAATTTTTACCCACTGTACCATAGCTCCAGATAAAAATTTTGCATATAATAGAAATTGTTGAAAAAACACAAGTATCCGTTTCGGACAGAGCTTAAAACAATCTGTGTTTTCCTAGAGCGGATCAATATGCACAGCAAATTTGAAGTTGATTGGTGAAGGCATTCGTTAAAAATGAAACGGGCATTCTCTCTCGTCGACTTTATGACAAAAAAGATGATTACAATTTCGACATCGTAAACTATCCCCTTCTGGACAGTAAGATTCCAGTGGGACCTGCATATGGCGTATACATATCTCGCCTAGTAGCATTTGCTAGATCCTGTGTTGAATGTGACGATTTTAATCAACGTCACAAAACATTGTTGCAGAAACTTATAAAACAGGACTATTCCACCAAGCGCCTCCACTCAAAGTTTCTCAAATTTGGCGATACATATCGCATGCTGATAGCAAAATACGAACGTAGCGTGCAAGATCTATGACGTTATGTTCCGTAACTTGTATCTAATTCCGCTTAGCGGGGGCTAGGGGCCGCATGAACCCATGTACTTCACGATCCTCATGTTGCTCATACGAACAGTCACAATCAAAGTGTGACTGAGATACATCATTCTCTAGATGACGACTTTACAACGATTATTATGGATTAAGAATACTGATCAGCGATACGGATTTTATATGTTTGGAACATCATGATATCTTGTCGGCATCATTGAAAACTGTTGACCGCTTCTCTCTTGCAGGAAACTAGCTTATGTTTATGTATACTATGATTGTCTTTTTGAATTTGGTGCTAATACTGTTATATGGAATAGGTATTTGGATTATGGACGCGGATATTCTTTAATGGACGTCGGCTGAATTATGAATGACGGACTGTACGCTTGTAATTCGACGGAAAAGATTGAACAAATGGGAAATTTGCGTATAAGGGGATTTGTAGATAAAGCCCAGTTCCCAGTTTCGAACAGCGCTGAAAAACAATCATGACAATAGGTGTCTTCCCCAAAGCAGAGTCAATATGCGCCACAAATTTGAAGTTGATTAAAAAATTATCCATCGGAGAAGAATAGCGTGAAAAGGAAGAAGTGGAAGAAGCGGTATAAGAATGATGAAACTGACAAACACATAAGGATGCCTGATATGCCTAACTAGAATTTTCTCTGGATAAAAGGGCAATGTCGATCTTTCAACAGTGTGGGTGTTGATAGTTCCTCTGTAGGTTTCAACGTAAAGGAAAATGCTACAATGAGCACAAACACAAGGAATGTTACTGTTTCAGAACATTACAGACCCGTTTAATCATTAATTGCTACTTAATATGTGGGCGGACAGTGACACATCTCAGAACGAAAATAACAAGATACAGTCGATCGAATACGATCGAAGAGGGCATCCCTTTTGGGTGCTGAGTAAAGGAAGCACTCAATATTTGTGAAGGTAGTGACAGACTAAAACACGCCACTTTTTTGGCAAATCGGCACAAAAAGCATATAGACTTATAACTTGAGGGATAGTACCCACATGCCAGAATCCATCCCGGTTGTTAAATATTGTCTGAAAACGCAATTGTAACTTGGTCCCCCGGTGACGCCACCTATAGGTAGATCGGCACGAAAAACAATATCAAGCGAGATCTTGAGGCAAGATACCCAAGTATCAAATCTGGAAAGAAGCCGCTCTGGTTTCAAAAGTTATTGTTCGGAAATGCAATTTTAACTTGGCGTCCAGGTGATACCACCCTTTAGCGGATTGAGACGAAAAAACTATCTCAAGCGATATCTTGAGACAAGATTCCCCGACATTGGAAATATAGAATGTGCTGAAAGAACAATATAGCATGATTCTGTCAATAATGAGTCAGCAGGTAATATATTATCTAAGTGCCCACAATTTTGTTTTCCCGATTTCGATATTACCCCAAATACTATTCAGTACGAATGTTAAATCTGATCTGGATGCAAAACAATCCAGATGCTTTCTGGTTACTCCCAATTTCGATAGGTCAACAAGTCAGTTTTCCATCGATATATAGTTTGCTATAGTAGTCGATTTAACGATGATAAATTGCATCTCAATCCCAAATTCAACGTGTGTTTTTTGTCATGAAGGGTACAAATATTTCGGCTTTTGGATACCATTACTAATGAAACTAGAATTCTGAAATATCACGTAAAATTACCCCACTCTGATAAGTTCTGACGTCAGAAAGTATCGGTTCATAATTCCGTTCGATTATGTATATAGGTCAAATTGATTGCGGTGGGTCCGTACTCTGTCAGATGTGGGCAACTATGGCGTCATTGTGATGTTGACACTCTTCCTAATCATTTTTGATCAGTTTCATTCTCTAGCCGAAAGCATGAGCTTTATTTTGATATAGAACATCTATCGTTTTGATTCATCCTTTTATGCACTGAACATTACATTTCCCCTACCCCCACCATATCTCCGAAAACTTAAAATTAAAGCAGCGCACTGCAAATCGCTAACCTACCTCAAGCAAAAACGGATTTTCGACCTGTCATCACTTCATTGACCCACATACCCTACCCTTTTATGCTGTATGGCCAGAAATGGGTAAGCTTGAGCTTCAATCTGGACGACCCTTTTGCTCGAATGGCCAAGTAGGTAATTTGGTAGAAAAGGAGCCACGTTGGCGGACATGGGTTCGAAAAATATTCACCCAACTTGTATCTTTAGATTGGATTATTCCAACTGAATTAAAATGCAATCATTGTACCTACCATCGCTCCACAGCCATTCTCCTGTTGGATTGCTGTCAGTTAATCCGATCCATTGACACTTGGAGAAGAATGCGGGAAACGGATAAGTGAGAACTCCAGAGAGGAAACTTCGCACTCTAGCGCCTGCAATTTTGGCCAGTTGTCCTGAATTGTCCTTGCACTGTACATCAGCCTCCTTCCATGAGAGTATATCAGGACCGGAAATACGGTAACACATGCCTCTTTCGTGAACGTACATGTAGGGCCCACTTGGAGATGCCATTTCCATTTCAAACCATTCAGGACATATTCCCTTTAATGCTGTTATAATACAAAAGTAAATCGCCTGAGAATATCTAGTCGGCACATAAACATCGTCAGTCATGTTGGTGGTGGAGTCATGCAGAATATTGTGGTCTACTTTATATGCCGTTTTATCCACCAGAGTCGTCAGAGCATTTCCATCATAGCTCTCTAGATTTGTGTCTAATATCGCTTATGCCGGTGCTAGGGGCCGTGTGATCATATCATCCAAGTTACCACTTTAACAGGTACAATAAAAGCGTACCTGAGATAAAACCCATATCACGAATCGTTGGATTCTTGGTATGTGCTTTAGATAGGTTAACCGGAACACTATACTGTGAAGTCAAGTGGCTCTGCCAGTATGTCAACACCTCTTCCCACTTCCCTTATATCTGTTGTAATTGATCATTTTATTACCAACGGAATTACGACTATATTTTTGTGGTAAAAATATTTTTGGCATTGAGGTAGTGCTAGAGCCCGTGTGGTCATATCATTCAAGTTGCCGCATGAACAGGTACAATAAAAGCGTACCTGAGATACAACACATATCAGGAATCGTTAGATTCTAGGTATGTGCTTTAGAATAGGTTAACCGGAAGACTATATTGTGAAGTATGCGGCTCTGTCAGTATGTGGACACCCTTTCCCACTTCTCTTATATGTGTTGTAATTTCTGACAAAAGTGTAAACTTACTATGATTAACGTTCGTATATACCACTAACACGGATGTAGAATAATTTTTGTATTAGATTTCTAAGAAAAATGTTTTTTCGACATTATATCGGACAGGATTTTTCTCACATCAACGAAATATTGCTTAGGCTGTAGACGAGATTATTTTCCCCAAAAAATTCTAGAAAATCCATACAACCGTTAGCAGTTGGCCTGAGAAATATTAGTCAATTTACATGTTAATATCGCGACGTCTGCAGGGAATAGCCATGTAGACTAATTTATTTATCAGATTTTTAAGGAAAAGGTTTTCCTACATTATATCTGACAGGATTTTCGTCACAGCAACGAAATCTCGCTCATGCTCTCGACAACATTTTTGCTTTTTTTTTCCCCCAAAATTTCTAGAAATCCATCCAACCTTAGCAACTAACCTGAGAAATGTTTGAAAGACAGTCAATTTACATGTTAATTTTCCGACGTCAGTCTGCAGAGAATATCCTGATTAAACCGTCGCCGTAGTGCATCAAAGACAGAAGTGCGATTTTCTTTGAATTTTGATATATTTTCATAAAACTCTGCAATGAAGATTGAAAATTCTCTCGGGACTTGCAAAAATTTCCTGCTTGATATATCAATGAAAACCATTTCTCAAGAAATGTGACACACACTTGAATTGCTGCAGCTCGGTTCCTCGAGTTCTGGTAGCCCAGGTCTCTCCAAGCTGACCATTCTGTCGAATTTTTTTATTCTACTAGGGATAGTTTGCCGAGTTTTATAAGTATTTAATAAGGTATCATGTACTTATGTCTGTATCTATGTATCTGGCATCTGGCCAAATGCGGCATATTTGTCTTCGGAACAAGGCTCGAGATAGTCCGACTATTATTTGCAAGAAGGAGAAGTTGATCGTGTACTAGTTTGCCTCAAAAAATTCCCGTCATTGCAAGCTATCAATGCGCTAAAGGTGGCAAAGTCTTTAGTATATACTGTTTTTGTGATACTCAGAACATGACACCCATTAACCTGCCGTCTTTCATAAGAAATGTTCTTTTCCTTTAATAACACCAACAAGACATCATGGCATACTTTTTGCTCGTGTCATCTACCACGGTGTAACTGTAATTTGGTGTGTTTTTTATAGGAAGTGTATCCACATTTTCGCGAGACGAAAAATCGGCTATTTTCTTTTAAAACATGTGGATAAACCTTCTATATAAGTGATGTATCCACATATTTTTAGCAATGTAAACACCTCTATAGAACTAAATACTCCATTCTTACTTTTGGAACTTCAGTTTGAAAATTGTTTAGGCCGAATATTTTGCCGTCACAACATTTGTTGTTCATCTCCCCACTCGACTTTCCAGGGCTAAATCGAAATCGGAAATACTTGCATGTGTGGCATGATTCTTTTGAAATCGGTTAATTATAATTTGGAGATTTTAAGACATACATAGCTGTTTTTTATCTTGTATTGATGGGAAAGAGGTACTTTGTGTCCCAAGAATCTCACTCTCTCAAATGGACATAAATAGCGAAAATAAAATAAATAACATCACATCATGACAACTCTAGTTCCATAGCACAGTTTAATATTTTGTATCTAAAGGGTGCTGACAGTCTTCCCATGTTTTATCTTTCAAATGTGTGTCTTCTGTCAGCTTGTGTATGCTTATTATCTGTCAGGTTACTTCTTCTCCACCTATTGGTACGTATGTCGTAGGGCTTGTTTTTTTTCGATGAATCGCGTTAAGCTTTAAGAGTATCCACCTTTCGCTAACTTCACACATTTATGGGACATCATCTAAAAGCCAAAAGAGAGAGGGGAGGGGGTGGCAGGGTCGTCTTCAAAGGTGATTTCAAAGATCTTCTTGGATCACGAATTCTCACAAGCCTCCTTGCCTCCCGGCCGCATGATAAGTGTTTTATACCTTTCAGTCACTTGAACGGTCGTTGAAATGGGAGAGGAATAGGAGTGAATTTTGTTGCGTGTGTTTTTTGTTCTTCATGTGGACGAAGCTCACTCATTATTGACATCAATCGCTCGAAATCTGCATATACCATGAAGAAACCGACTGAGAGATTTTTATAAAGAACGATCAATTGATACAAGATCCCACCAACTAGGATTTTTTTTCCAATGTATACAATGGCTATCTTCATTCATTGAGAGACATTTATCGTATCTTTGTCATTGGAAAACATGGAAGAGTGATTACACTGAGAAATTGCAATTTTCCATGAAATAAATAATAAGAACATACCAAAACATGATGCTGTTATCCCCAAAAGTACGGTAGCTCGCAGCAAACATATTGTGGCATGATACTCGTATTTACAGCTGTATGTCATTGACATGTTTAACTGCTATATTCCGGAGTCTGGGTCACCATGGTCACCAACGTGCTTCATCTATATTTAATTTGTCTTCTACAGTTGATTGTTTTGCTTTATCGCTGCCGTTATATGATATATTGGTCGACTGACTTGCAGATAACTCTCGGAAATTCGGGATATGAATAACCCAGCGACTGATGCACTCATTCTCTGATGTTCAGGTGAGATGACAATTTGTGCACCAATCAAAAAGCCTTGAAATTCGGGAAGTCAGTCCCGGGTATGATATAGTTAAATATGTGTTAGGGTATGATATCTAATTAACACCATTTTAAACAAAGAACGACAGTCAAACACTTGATAAGACAACCAATGAATCAATAACAACAAAGTGAAGATTAGCAACGAAAAAAAATACGAAAAAGTGTCCAGAGAATGAGAGATAATGACCGTCCTATCCGAATCTTTTAGTTATGAGAAGTGGCCATATAACTGACTGTTGAATTATACTACCTATAAGTCTGGAGAAAACGTTTCACATGAAGTGGGTTGGAGAATGTTCATGATACGCTATCTTGAATACACTCAAGGTCCTCTAGATCTAGTCCCGTAAGAAATTTTACGTGGATAGGTTTTCTCTGGAAAATAGGAATTTGTGAAAACAATTTTGAAATTATTTGTGTACAATATTTCGCAAAAGTAGTCAAAAGAAGTCTGTCATACATATATGAAGTTTTGGATCTACATTGTAGGTCCAGTTTGATAGATTCCTACCAGGACCAAGTGGCATTGGCTCTTGAACAGCGTAATGGATCACTTATTTGTCATTCTTTGTTGACATAAAAATAATCAAATTGAGAGAACTAGTCGGCCGGCCAAACCACGAAAATGTGCTTTAAAAAAGTCCCGATGGCAGTTTTTGTTAGAAGCCGGCATCTGTGCTAGATATACGCGCAGTGACTTACCGTACAACTTGAGTGCCCAGCTCAAATTAGCTTTTTTCGGTCATAGTGGTAAGTTTTGTCCACTGGTGGCGAAACTGGTCAGTTTCATTTAATGTTCTATTCGAATCTAGAAGAACCAGCCTTTCTAAAAATGTTATACACTTGGGTATATGTTTCTTATTAACTACACCGCGGTCAAGTATATTTTGAAAATTATATAAAAAAACATACAGATCCCGGAGATAAAACGCAGTTTTCTCCAAATTATATAAGCAGACACTGGTACGTACAGGTTAACATGTTTAATTTTGAATGAGCAGATTGGGATAAGGGGCTGAAACTTCGCAATATATCTGGGAGTCAAGCCCTAACGGAATGGGTAAAATAATTCAAGATGGCCGTCTTGATGGCGTCACAGTGACGTCATTTCATAAAATTGGAAATTTGGAAATAATTATCTTGTGTGTAGTAAAATAATTTTAGGCACTTTTTGGCGCAAAAGACAGGAATTTTGAAGAAAAATGACAAAACGCAACAAAAAATAGACCGTCATTTTGAATTTACCCTTGATGTTCCGTTCGGAAAGTTATGCAAATGAGCTGATAAATGGTCAGCTTTGATTATACGGGTAGAGTCAATCTAGGTCCAAAAATAGACAGATCGATCTATTTTATGAATAGGCTTGGCTTCGAGAATTTTTTACCTTTATCTCCTCATAAAAAAGGCCTGGAATTATACAAATAAAACACGAATTACCGGATTGCTCATTATGGTCGCCATTTTGAATTTAACCACCATTTTTATCCTGAAGACTAAGTAAATATATTCAAAGTGGGCCAAAGGTGTTTGGCTATGACGTGAGTGAGAAATTTGCACAATAAACTAAGAAAAGTACCTAGAACTAAACGACCAACGTGAACCCATATGTCCACCATTTTTAATTTGACCATCAAATCTTAATCGTAGGGATATGCGAATAGATTTAAAATAAACGTAAGATGTTAGACGATGCTTAGAGATCTCTTGGATTTGAAAAGTTTGGACATTGAACTGAGAATAATGCTTTGAACTATACGAGCAACAAGACGAAGTTTGATTTCAAGTCAAAGCGTGACTGACATACATCATTCTCTAGATGATGTCTTTGCAACGAATATCATATAAATTAAGAATACTGATCAGCGATACGGATTTGATATTTTTGGAACATCATGATGTCTTGCCGGCATCATTGAAAACTGTTGTCCGCTTCGCTCTTCTGGGAAACTAGCATATGTTTATGTATACTATGATTGTCTTTTTGAATTTGGTGCTAATGCAGTTATATGGAATATGGAATAAGTCTTTGGATTATGGACGCGGATATTCTTTAATGGACGACGACTGAATTATGAATGACGGACCAGAGGCTTGTAATTTCAGATGACCCCATATGGCAACCATTTTGATTTTACCATCAAATCTTGATCTTAAGGATATTTATACAGATTAAAATGTGCGTAAGATTTTAGGTTATGGTAAGAGATCTCTCGGTTTGATAAATTTGCGCATTGAGCTGAGAATAATACCCTGAATTGTAAGAGCAACATGAAAAAGTGCGATTTTCAGATAAACCCTATAGCCACCATTTGCAATTGACCATCAAACCTTGATCTTAGGGAAATGTAATTAAATTGAAATTGTGCATAAAAGATTAGGCTAGAGCAAGAGATCTCTCAGTTGTTGTATATTTGCACAATGAGCTAAGAATAATGATCTGAACTGTAAGAGCAACCTAAAAAATTACGATTTTTAGATGATCGCATATGGCCTTCATTTTGAATTTGACCATCAAATCATGATCTTAGGGATATGTAAGATGGATATAATATATTAGGCTAGGCATAGCAATCCTTGGTTTGGATAAATTTGCTCAGTGAGCTAAGAATAATGCCTGTTATAAGCACAAGTTGAAAAAGTGTGAAAACCGAGGAAAACAAGTTCTGATGTTTGATATCTCTAGGTTTTATGATTAAGTTTAAACACGTGGACAATTAGGGCTAATGTCATGAAGGGTTAATGTCCGAAGGGCCAATGTCCTGAAGTGCTTTTGTCCTAAAGGGCGTTTGTCATGGATCCATTATCAAGCCCCCGCTAACAGTGAGTGTGGACTTCGTCGAGGGTTTCAAGGAAGATTGGTACTTGTACCAAATGATTTCACCTCGTTAAATAAAGTATTATTATTATTATTATTATTATTATTATTAACAGTGCTGTTTCATTTTTTTTCTTACAAAGAAATTAGCTCTCCTCTCTTCGCTGTTGTTTCAAGCCGACGGGTTTTCACAAACAAATATTAGGAAAAACAATTTTAGCATGGCCGCCATGTGGTGCCACCTATAGGCGAGTCGGCACAAAAACATTCCCAAAAGATAACTTGAGAGAAGGTACTCACATACCAACGGGGAAAGAATCCGTTCAGGCCTTCAAATGTAACTGTACGGAAATGCAGTTTTACCTTGGTCCACAGGTGGCGCCACCTATAAGCGGATTGGCATGAAAAACAATCCCAACCGAGATCTTGAGGCAAGATCCCGTGACATTGCAAATAGGAAATTGAATCTGTTCAATTTTACCACCAAATGTTAACTTGGCCCATAGGTGGCACCACCTATAAGCAGATCGACATGAAAAATAATCCCAAGCGTGACCTTCAGGTAAGATACCCATATACCAAATTTGGAAAGAATCCATTCAAGTTTTTAAATCTTGTTGTCTGGAAACACAATTTTAAATTGGCCCCCAGGTGGCGTCACCTATAGGTTGATCGGCATGTAAAACACTGCCTAGCGAGATATTGAGGTGAGATAAGCACATACCAAATTTGGAAAGAATCGGTCCAGATTTTCAAAAGTTATTGTCTGGAAACACGTTTAACCCTACCTGGCCTGTGGGGGGGGGGGGCGGAAAGTGTCCCCCTAGTGAACTTTTCTCTGCTGCTCCGAAACGACAAAACCGAGGAGACTGAAACTTGGTGACCTATCTTATTGGGGTCATTTTGAGCCTATTTTCATATACCTCCGGGCAGAGAATCATGGGTAAATTCGAAATGGCGTCCATGTGGTATCCGATAAAGTCGTGTTTTCAATCTTTTCGCTCCATTTCTTCACATTTTCCTTGCCTAAACGGCCTTGAAAGTATTTTATTTATGCAAAACTAATTATTCTATATTTTATTTGATTTTTTTCGAGAGAAAAATCGGAAAATTGAAAATCGACCCCCAAAAGGCCGAAAAATGGCTTCCGAGAAGATGACGTCACTGTAACGTCATCATGGCGGCCATCTTGTATTTTTTTACATTTCCCGATAGAACTTGAACCAAAGATACTGTGTGGTAAGTTTCAGCGCTCTAGCCTTAGTGATAGAGAAAATATATAGGGGGGAGCACTTTCCGCCCTCCCCACAGGCTGCGATACACCCCCAAATCGCCCAGGCCAGATAGGGTTAACTTAGCCTTCAGGTGGCGCCACCTTTACTAGAATCGACACGAAAACAAGCTCAAGCTAGATCTTGTGGCTAGGCACCCTCACACCAAATTTGGGAAGAGCAAGAATCCTAAAGGTTTGCAAGAGTTATTGTCTGAAAATGCAATTTTAACTTGACCCCCAGGTGGCGCCACCTAAAGGCGGATTGAAACGCAAAACAATCCTAAGCAAGATCTTGAGGGACCCACTTACTAAATTCGAAAACATGAGGCTCTGCCTGATAAATCGAGTCCTTTTGGAGGTGCAATTCATTTAAGGATGGCAGAATTACACCAACATTGCAGACTACACACAAATTTCAAAAGAAAAAAAATGGATACATAAGCTCAAACTCAACATATGAGGATCGGGCGAGGGTTAGTTTTGGAGACGGAGGGTGGGCCTTGGTACCCGAGGATATGGCATACTTCCGAGGTTAGTGTGAGCTCTTGTAATATATGAGGGTATGGGATTTGGCGAGGCTTAGTTTAGGCGATAGAGGGCGAGGTTCGGCGCCCTGGGGGTGGGGACATACTCTCGAGGATTGTGGTAGGTGTGCTGACTTGAAAGCCATGGAAAGTTACCTGCACATGAAACAACCACACGGACAAATGCATGCCGTCATCTGTCAGTCTGAGGAACCACCACAACTCCAATTCAATGCAGGAAATTGATCATATGGACAGTGTACACCCAAACTTCAGGGACTCAGTTTTAATTAATATAGTAAGTTAAATGTGTAGACACAAATATGGTTCCTGCAAAAGCTTTAGGGGAAAACATATGGTGTGGAATACAATTATTTGATAACAAAATTGATCGGATTCAATACCGCAGGGATTCCCCGCCAGTTATTTCTCATTATATTTCGGAAATAAAATATGGTTCGTGGAAAAGCTTTAGGATGAATCATATGATGTGGAATAGAATTATTTGATAGCAAAATTGAAGGAAACCATGTCTTTCATTTAAGGCGACACGAAATTCAAAACTAACAGGGGTTCGGTGCTGCGCGTAGTCCCCCGCCAGTTCTTTCATATTAGTTTTCTGAAATAAAATATGGTTCGTGCAAAAGCTTTGGGGTAAATCATATGATGTGGAATAGAATGATTTGATAGCAAAATTGAAGTGAATGGTGACCTTCATTCAAGGCGATACGAAATTCAAAGCTAACAGGGGTTCAGCACTGCGGGAAACCCCGCCAGTTATTTCATATTGTACTTCAGAAATAAAATAATGAAATAAATAACCTATAAGTAATTACTATAAAGGAATATGCTGCAGGTGATTCGGCAGGTGTATGTGGATAAACAATGTACACTGAATCTCAAACCTTAGATAGGTCGGGGTGTGAAGTCGGACGTGGTTTAGTTCAGGAGACATAGCGTGAGGCCGATAAACTGTGAACGAAAACAATGTTCCAAAAGTTTAGCAACTATTTCGGATGGCCACAGGGACGTGGACGAGAACAGGAACAGGAACACGGACATCGACAGGCATCATTTAGATGTTCTTGAATTAATGTATCTACGTCAGTGGCTTGTCTCTGGACACTGTCTCTGTTTAATTCATTTGTGGGAGAAATGTATATACATTTACATATTCCAGGGCCCAATATCACCATACTGTACACAATTGAATGGCATGACTGTAAACCAGGAACTGAATGTACTTTAAATGCAAATGGATTCAGAGGTCACGCATTGAACCAAAGGCCAACCACTATTTCTGAGCCATGACTATGAGCCAAACACTGATATGCTATCTATCCAAATGAGAATATGGAAATTTGTACCAAACAGAGACAGCCACTTTAACACAGGTCAAGATGGAAAATTTGCATATAATAAAACACAAGTATCCAGTTTCGGACAGAGCTGAAAACAATAGGTGTGTTTCCTTAGACAGGATCAATATGCACAACAAATTTGAAGTTGATTGGTGGAGGCATTCGGAAGTTATTCGACGGAAAAGTTTGAACAAATGGGAAATTTGCGTATAAGGGGATTTGTTGAATAAAACCCAGTTCCCAGTTTCGGACAGCGCTGAAAAACAATAGGTGTCTTCTTCTAAGCAGGATCAATATGCACCTCAACTTTGAAGTTGGTTCAAAAGTTATCCATCGCAAAGGAAAAGTGTGAAAAAGAAGAAGCGAAAGAAGCGGAAGAAGAAAGAAGAAACTGACAAACACATAAGGCATCTCTAGGGATTCCTAGGTAGAATTTTCTCTGGATAAAATGGCAATGTCTATCTTTTCAACCGGAAAATGTTACAACGAGCAGAAGGAATGTTACTCTTTCAGAACAGTACAAACCGGTTTAATCATTAATTGTGACACATCTCGCACATCTGAGAGGTGGCTTGATACTACGGATGGTGGCGTGCTCACTTTCGACTCAGAAATATGATGAGAGTTTTCCAAATATTGTCTGGAAATGCAATTGTAACTTGGCCCCCAGGTGACGCCACCTATAGGCAGATCGGTACGAAAAACAATATCAAGCGAGATGTTGAGGCAAGATACCGAAGTATCAAATCTGGAAAGAATACGACCAGGCTTCAAAAGTTATTGTCCGGAAATGCAATTTAACTTGACGTCCAGTTGACACCACCTATAGGCGGATTGAGACGAAAAAACAATCCCAAGCGATATCTTGAGATAAGGTCCCCCGACATTGGAAACAGAGAACTTGCTGAAAGAACAACAGAGCATGATTCTGTCAATATTGAGTCAGCAGGTAATGGTGATATATTAATGGCCACAACTTTGTTCTCTCGATTTCGATATTACCCGCCAATACTATTCAGTACGAATGTTAAATCTGATCTGGATGCAAAAACAATCCAGATATTTTCTGGGTACTCCTTATTTCGATACGTCAGTAAGTCAGTTTTCCATCGTTACACAGTTTGGTATAGTAGTAGATTTAACGATGATAAAGTGCATCTCAATCCCCAAATTCAACGTGTGCTTTTTTGTTATGAAGGGTACATATCTTTGGGCTTTTGGATACAAATATCAATGAGACTAGGATTCTGCAAATATCACGTAAATTACCCGAGTCTGATAAGGTATGATATCAGAAAGTATGGGTTCATAATTCCGTTCGATTCTGTATATAGGTCAAATTGATTGCTGTGGGTCCGCACTCTGTCTGATAGGGGTAATTATGACGTCATTGTGATGTCGAAACCTTTTCTAATCACTTTGGATTAATTTCATTCTCTAGCCGAAAGCATGAGCTTTATTTTGGTATAGAACATCTATCGTTTTGATTCATCCTGTTATGCACTGATCATTACATTTCCCCTATCCCCACTATATCTTTGGAAAATTAAAATCAAAGCAGCTCACTGCAAATCGCTAACCTACCTCATGCAAAAACGGATTTTCGGCCTGTCATCACTGCGTTGACCCACATACCCTACCCTTCTATGCTTTATGGTCAGGAATGGGTAAGCTTGAGGTACAATCTGGACGACCATTTTGCTGCATCGGTCAAGTAGGTAATTCGGTAGAAAAAGAGCCACTTTGGCGGACATCGGCCCGAAAAATATTCACCCAACTTGTGTCTTTAGATTGGATTATTTCAACTGAATTAAAATACAATCATTGTACCTACCATCGCTCCACAGCCATTCTCCTGTTGGATTGCTGTCGGTTAACCCGATCCAATGACACTTGGAGCCGAGTGGGCGAAACTGAGATGCGAGAACAGTTGAGAGGAACACTTGCACTCCAACGTCTACAATTTTGGCCAGTTGTCCTGAATGGTCATTGCACTGCACACCAGCTTCCTTCCATGAGAGTATGTCAGGACCGGAAATACGGTAACACATGCCTTCGTCGTGAAAGTACCTGTAGTCCCCACTTGGAGATGCCATTTCCATTTCAAACCAGTCAGGACATATTCCCTTAACAGCTGATATAGTACAAAAGCAAATCGCCTGTGAAGATCTCGTTAATTTACACTAACAATGTATCTATTTCACCAATACGTGATGGCACATTAACGTCGTCTGTCATGTTGACGGGTGAGTCTTGGAGAATATTGTGGTCCACTTTATATGCAGTTTTATCCACCTTGATCATTTCATTACCAACGGAATTACGACTATATTTTTGTGGGCAAAATATTTCTGACATTGAGATAGGCTATTGTGACGAAGGTGACAACTTACTATGATTAACATTTGTATATACTACTAACATGCATGTAGACTAATTTGTGTATCAGATTTCTAAAGAAAATGTTTTTTAACATTATATCGGGCAGGATTTCCCTCACAGCAACGAAGTCTCAACATTTTTAGAAAATCCATCCAACCCTTAGCAGTTAGCCTGAGAAATATTTGAAATACATAGTCAATTTACATGTTAATTTGCAGGGAGACATATATCGTATCCTTGTCAACGGAAAGCATCGAAGAGTGATTACACTGAGGAATTGCAATTTTCCATGAAAGAAATAATATGAGCATACCAAAACAGGACGCTGTTATCTCCAAAAGTACAGTAGCTCGCAGCAAATACGTCGTGGCCATGGTACTCGTATTTAAAGCTGTATGTCATTGACAGGTTTGACTGCTTTATTCCGGAGTCTTGGTCACCATGGTCACGACCTTACTAGTCCACATCCTGATATTGGCTATACCTGAGACTAGTACTACATGTACATACTGACCGACATGCTTTATCTATATTTACTACTTCTTCTAGAGTTGATTGTTTTGCTTTATCGCAGTCGTTCTATGATATATTGGTCGACTGACTTCAAGACAACTCTCGGAAATCCGGGATATGAATGATCCACAACTGATGCAATCATTCTCTTATGTCCAAGGGAAATGACAATTTGTGCACCAATCAAGGCTGAAAAAGCGACAGGCCCATACAATCAAAGACGTGAAACTCGGGAAGACAGTTCCGGATATGATATATTTAGAGATGTGATAAGGCATGATATAAAATTAACACCTTTTTAAAGAAAGAACATATCATAAGACAACCACGCAACCAATAACAAAAGAGTGATTAACAAAAAAAAAAAAAAAAAGTAAACTGTAGTTAGATTTTATACGGAAAAGAATCAATTTCGAAGAATCTTTCCATCGTTGTTTGTGAAAATTAAATATATCTAGCTATTCCATAAATATTATTCTTAGGCAAATAGTTAAACTGTTTAGCACCGTATACTGAGGAAAGAGTCCTATCCGAATCTTTTAGTTAAGGGAAGTGGCCATACAACTGATTGTTAAATTATACGACCTATCACATCTGGAGAAAACGTTTCACATGAATTGGGTTGGAGAATGCCCATGATACGCCATTTTGAATAGACTCACGTTCCCTCTGCTTCTTGGATTATCATCACAGTCTAACAATTAACCCGATCGACTCAGTCATTGATATGTTTAATTTTGTGATTATGGATATTGATTCAGTGCCATAGTGGCGTTCGCTCCAGTACCATCCCGCCCCTACATACTCGCCGTGTGTGCAGACAGTTAATCCCTTCACTCCGAATGGGTTAAACTACATCCTGTCATAATTTCTTGCTTGCTGCCATTGGGTTTCTTTCTCTCAAATTTCAATAAATCAGCACAGAAAAATTGGCGCCTTCGTTCAGAAGTGAAAAATCGTTCTGTTTTCTTTTAACGCCAAGACACCCGACTAGGTGCCTGGTACTATGTGCTCAAATTTGGATGTATTTGTATCTAACAATTTTATGTCCATCCAAAACGCTTAGAAAAGCCCAGACATCCCTCACCATTCGGTATATGATTTGTTATCACAAATTTTGAGAACAAGGAACTTGACAGAATAAATTCGTCCGAGGATTCGAGACAGCACTCCACCGTTTTACCATATCTACCCCCTGATAGTATACTATATCACTCGAAATAAAATAGCATCACTTCATGGCAACCCTAGGTCCATAGTACAATTAAAACTTTGTACCTACTGGGTACTGACAGTTCTCCCATCTTTTACCTTTCAAATGTTTGTCTTCTATCAGTTTGTGCCTGCTCATTATCTGTCTTTTCCATCTATTGGTACGTATATCGTAGGGGTTTTTTTTTTTTTCGTTGAATCACGTTAAGCTTTAACAGTATCCATCATTCGCTAACTTTACACATTTGTGGGACATCATATAATAGCCAAAAGAGAGAGGTGACACTATGAGTCTATGAAGTTTCGTCTGATGCGCTCTTCATTACCAATGTTGGTACTTCCGAGTCACAGTTGGATTATATCGTCCTTTCCTTGACTTCTTATCTATCTATTTAAAATCGGTAGCTCAGTGACTTACGTTGGTAAGTGAAAACGCCATTGAAATCGTAATGCCCCGATAGACTGGAGATATTACGAGCCATTCTCGACCGTGGGTCGGTCCGAATGAGCAGAAATTCCGATAAATTTCTCGGTCATCCCCGCCTCGACGTTGGTTGTTATTATTCGCTCCTAATCCTGTCTGGCGAACTTTTTCTAATCCTAACACGGCGATTTTCTCAGTTCTACAGCCCGGAAGACGAAATTACATCTTATCGTTATGTCTGACCGATAGCGGAAGTCTCATCCTCTTGTTGAGTTCACATGGCTGAAAGCGGATTTCCCAGCCGATAGAAGCCGAAGTCAACCTTTCTATTGTATTTTACTGATACAGGTAACTGGATGACTCCGGACTCGCTTCCATGATGCGCTGCGCATGCAAAACAATATACAAGCTGCCCAACTGAAACCCCTGTTTAAATGATCGCTTGTCTCCTGTTGTATTTCGTTGAGTTTGCTTTCTCTTAGTAAACACAACAGAAGATGATCATGACTTGGTGTTTTATATAAGGATAGTGTCGAGAACACAGTCGCACAAATAGAATGTTGTTTTGTAGCAATAACATCACATTTTGGGATAGTTCATATATTTTTAAGTAAGGTGACTAGATTACTGCACTAATGCAGAGACTTGGTAAAGATAATTGTGTAATATTAAAAAATATATTTGCTAATAATATATCTTTCATCAAATAGAAAAAGACTTCTTAATAGAATGTAATCTGTCAAAGAAAACTAAAACATATACTTTATCTGGACCCTGTTCCCCGCCACCAATCCTCCGCAATATAATTCCCGTCAACCCAATCGGAAAGTGTGATGAGTTATTCACTTACAATTGATCAAATACAAACAGCAAGAATCGCAACACGAGATTGTTATTTGTAATATAGTACTTAACTTCTGTTTTCATGGATGAATACACCGAGTGAATATGAGTATGATGAGTTTCCAGGATCATCCAGCCAAGTTGTTTTCCTGTCTTAATTATAGACTCCACTGTTTGATATGTTGTGATGACGTGTAAGAATGGGTCTGTCTGTTTCCATCTATAATTATTAGTCGTCTCACTCGCCATAATTTGTCACACTTTAAGTGTTTTCCTATGCGGATAATGCAAAGAATATTTTTAAATAGGACTGGTTAAACTAATCTCAGGGAGCCACATCAAAGTTATCCGGTTGAAGCTCAGACTCCTACATTGCCCAGTGTATTGTTTCAATACGTGTGTATTTTAGTCCAACTGTCTTTTGGCAAAGTTTCGAGTTAACTTTTAGCTTGAATTTCTTTCAAGCTAGCGCGAAGACCCTCATCAGGTGGTCCAACGTAATGAACATATATTCTTATGCTCAAATTATTTTGATTTGTTCAGTATTTCACTGAGGTTTCTCCCCTGCTTCGGTAGAGATTTCGGGGTTTTTTCTGTCTTAATATTGACCCAGAGTACCGCTTATCCAGTTCATGTTTGTTTGGTATATGTTAATAATACCACATATGCCGCGTCTTTCCTGACATTTTTCTGTTTTTCTCGTTTTTCATTGAGAAAGATTTTAGGTAGGTATTTGATTTCCATATTAGTTATGTATAGGAACTCCGCATTGGGATAGTACTGGCCGTTCTGAACTTTTAAGATCAGACGGGAGATCTGTAGTTTTTTTAATCTGGGCTTGCTGTAACGGAATTTACCGTATATATTTTGGATAGTAAGTATAGCATGGGTATTCAACTTGAGCCTTTTGACAGTTTAATGCCTCTTTATTTAGAGATCTACTTGCATTCAGCTTAGAGACTGTCTTTTAGACTAATTTCTTTGTGTTGTTCAGATCGACACTGGTAATTTCCACCTAGTGTATTTCGTCATACAGCTGTTTATTCGCTTCTTCAATGTTGTCTTGTTTGTTTGCTCGGTATTACCGTGATCCGGATTATGGTTCATCCCGCATGTAAGAAGTCACGAGAGAAGCTATAGCTACATGTTCTGACATTCGGGGGTGGGTGGGTGGTGGGGCGATGGTTAGGTGGTAGTTTGAACTAATATTTGATTTGGTGGAGTTAGTTCCCTTCACATGCTACACACGACCAAGGTGGCGCTGATTTTCAATCAATACACAAGCTGGTTCCCGACTCAACCACGTAGGTGGGTTACCTCGACAGACTCAGAAAGGGGTTGGAACTCGGAAACAGCTTAGGCCAAGATTTGAAAAAATATGGACCCTGAATATGGGTGCAGAAAGTGGTGGGTACTGTAATCCACTGCAAAGATTATCTCAACACAAAGTACATGACAAAACAAATCATCTGCTCAAGAGACAGGTAGATTCTCACGGATAACGTACAACAACAACAACAACAGGTACTGTACACCGCACGTAGATCTCAACAGAGCGCCGAATCCCATCATTTTTTTGTCAGGTTCACTGTGTTATCTCCAGCGCTAAATTGCTGGCATCGATTTGGGGTAATAAACTATAATTGACAAAGGATGTACTGCAACTTGTATTATCACTCTTGCCCCCATACGCACGACCCTTTCTCTTCTTTTGCAGTGTAACTGCGTAACTTGAGGTATAGGCCTCTCTGTGACAGTGTAGCTTCGTTAGAGGCTTTCTCTCTTTGTTAGCGTAACTGCTTATGTCCAGCATGTCCAGGGATAAATCCTTGCTCTTTTTCTGACAGCGTAAATGCATAACTTCAGGTGTAGCTCTCTCTCTGTGACAGCGTAACCACATAATTTCAGTGATGAACCATCTCTTTTTACTCAACGTAAATGCGTAACTTCGTCAGACTCTTTCTCCCTTTCCACAGCGTAACTGTGGATATAGACCTCTCTGTGATTGTCTAACTTCATTAGAGTCTATCTCTCTTTGTCAGCCAAACTGCTCTTCTAACAGCGTAACTGCGTAACTCCAGGTGTAGACCTCTCTCTGTGACAGCGTAAGTGCGTAATTTCACTGATGGACCATTATTTTTTACTCAGCGTAAATGCGTAACTTCATCAGACCCTTTCTCTCCTTTTGCAGCGTAACTGCGTAACTTGAGGTATAGGCCTCTCTCTGTGACAGCGTAAGTGCGTAATTTCACTGATGGACCATTATTTTTTACTCAGTGTAAAGGCGTAACTTCATCAGACCCTTTCCCTCCTTTTGCAGTGTAACTGCGTAACTTGAGGTATAGGCCTCTCTGTGACAGTGTAGCTTCGTTAGAGGCTTTCTGTCTTTGTCAGCGTAACTGCGTAAGTCCAGGGATCAATCCTTGCTCTTTTTCTGACAGCGTAACTGCGTAACTTCAGGTGTAGGTCTCTCTCTGTGACAGCGTAAGTGCGTAATTTCACTGATGGACCATTATTTTTTACTCAGCGTAAATGCGTAACTTCATCAGACCCTTTCTCTTCGTTTGCAGCGTAACTGCGTAACTCGAGGTATAGGCCTCTCTGTGACAGTGTAGCTTCGTTAGAGGCTTCCTGTCTTTGTCAGCGTAACTGCGTAAGTCCAGGGATCAATCCTTGCTCTTTTTCTGACAGCGTAACTGCGTAACTTCAGGTGTAGGTCTCTCTCTGTGACAGCGTAAGTGCGTAATTTCACTGATGGACCATTATTTTTTACTCAGCGTAAATGCGTAACTTCATCAGACCCTTTCTCTCCTTTTGCAGCGTAACTGCGTAACTCGAGGTATAGGCCTCTCTGTGACAGTGTAGCTTCGTTAGAGGCTTTCTGTCTTTGTCAGCGTAACTGCGTAAGTCCAGGGATAAATCCTTGCTCTTTTTCTGACAGCGTAACTCCAGGTGTAGACCTCTCTCTGTGATAGCGTAAGTGCGTAATTTCACTGATGGACCATTATTTTTTACTCAGCGTAAATGCGTAACTTCATCAGACCCTTTCTCTCCTTTTACAGCGTAACTGCGTAACTTGAGGTATAGGCCTCTCTGTGACAGTGTAGCTTCGTTAGAGGATTTCTCTCTTTGTCAGCGTAACTGCGTAAGTCCAGGGATAAATCCTTGCTCTTTTTCTGACAGCGTAACTGCGTAACTTAAGGTGTAGGTCTCTCTCTGTGACAGCGTAACCACATAATTTCAGTGGTGAACCATCTCTTTTTACTCCTCGTAAATGCGTAACTTCGTCAGACTCTTTTTCTTTCCACAGCGTAACTGGGGATATAGACCTCTCTGTGATCATGTAACTTCATTAGAGGCTATCTCTCTTTGTCAGCGAAACTGCTCTTCTAACAGCGTAACTGCGTAACTCCAGGTGCAGACCTCTCTGTGACGGCGTAAGTGTGTATCACTGATGGACCATTATTTTTTACTCAGCGTAAATGCGTAACTTCATCAGACCCTTTCTCTCTTTTTGCTGTGTAACTGCAGGTGTAGACCTGTGTTTGTGACCGCGTAACTGGTTTTCTATTTTGTCAATGTAATTGCGTACCTCCAGCTGTGGACCTCTCTCTGGGACAGCGTAACTTCGTCAGGGAATTTCTCTTATTTGTCTGTGTAACTGGGTCTAGGGATAAATCCATCCTCTCCCTTCTTGGCGTAAGTGCGTAACTCCAGCCCTAAATCCCTTTTATGTTAGGCCATTGTCACTTGATTGGTTGTTTAGCATTACGGTACCTTGATTTTTTAAATACGCATGATAGATGCTAAACATTAATTATTATTAATTATTAAATTGCAAACAAGTTGTATACAAATTTGAAGAAAATGAGTAAATATTACTCATGAGAATGTAAATCCCTCATATATTTTAATTATTTGCCCTCAAAATGTAGATGAGGGCTGGTCATCCAATCATGTGACAATGGCCTTAGCATAACTGCATAACTTCAGCCCTGAATCCTTTCTCTTAATCTCCACGTAACTGCGTAACTTTCTCAGATAATTTCTCTTCTGCTCATCGTAAATCACAGCATAAGCTTACAGTTGATAGTGCATCAACAGTAACCAGGGATTATCAGATATAGATCTTTAATGATTCTGAATAAATTCAAAATGGTCAACAAGTGTGTTTCCGAACAATCAGAGAAAACTGGTTCTGTCATTCGTTGTCTCTTCATGCATCGATGATATTTACCAAGTTTCAAAATGAACACTTAAACGTTTCCAAAGATATAGATCATTAATTATTTTGCATAAATTAAAAATGCTTGCCAAGATTTCTGCCCAATCAGAGAAACAACTGCTGTCATTCATCCTATGTCTCTTGATGTATCAATGAGATATACCAAATTTTACATTAAGCACTTGAACGGTATCAGCGATAGAGATCATAAATGATTTTGGCAGATTCCACGCAAAACTGTACCACTAACTCCCATTTCTGTCCGTCCTTGACGGAATATGACATTAGTAACACCAATAACTTGGAAGACATCATAAACAAACAAAGTTCCCTGTACCTTATTATCTAAAATGTGTCAATGAATTGCATAAGATGAAAATAAACAAGTGCCCCTATGAATTATTTGTACAGTTTTTAGTTTAGCGGAACAAAACACAAATGACATTAGTAACATTTACATGTCCAGCTAACCATATCGCAGATAGTATATCGTCGCTATATGACCCAAATGGTGTTGAACGCGACGTTAAACCCCTAACTCAGTCAGAGATATATACATCATTAAAGATTTTGCATAAATTAAAGATGGCCTCCAAGGTGTTGAACGCTATGTTAAATCCCTAACTCACTCACTCAGCGATACACATCATCAAAGATTTTTCATCAATTAAAGATGGCGACCAAGGTTTCCTCTCCAGGTATGAAAGCATACCGAAATGAGGTAAGAATCTATGCTAAGAAACTTTTAGGTTTTCAGTATTAAAGAGGTTGATATTTCGCTTGCTGGGTTCACCGCATTCTCAAGTCTCCCTCCGGCACTGAAGAGCGATGTGCAGGGGAGAAGAGTAAGAACTATCAAACACAAACCAGATGACATCATAGTTCTTCTAGGTACAACAAGCGCATGTGCGAAGTATAATACACTTTAAAGACAGTCTCTTGTAGAGTGATTCCGCGTGATGTTAAACCCCTAACTCACTCATTCAGAGATGTACATCATTAAAGATTGTGCATGAATTAAAGATGGCCGCCAAGGTTTCTCCTGCACTAGGTATGAAATCATACCGAAATGAGGTAATAATCTATGCTAAGAAACTTTCAGCTTATTCAATATTAAACTGGTTGATATTTCTCTTGGTGGGTTTACTGCATACTCAAGTCTCTCTCCGGCACTGAAGAGCGGTGTGCAGGGGAGGAGAGCAGGAATTACCAGAGACAAACCAGATGATGACATAGTTTTTCTAGGTAAAACAAGCGCATGTGCAAAGTATAAATAGACTTTAAAGACAGTCTCTTGTAGAGTGATTCCGTGGTTGAATGGATAGAGTGGTTCGGCTATTGTCATGAAGGTCGTGAGTTCGGGGACAGACTGAAGATGCAGCCTGTTACCTGGAAATGGAGTGCTATCATACCTTGAAAGTTTCTTGATCTATCGATGATCTATGCCACGTTTCACACTGAACAGCGAAATGGTATCTTAGATACACAAGATTAATGGTTTCGCATAAATTAAAGATGGCCACCATAGTTTTCACCCAATCGGATCCAGACAATAATTGCTCCTATCGGCCATCAGCTGGATAACCATATCATTGACCTTGGCCTATTTTATCAAGGTCAAATTCTAGTTGTTGCAGTTTCTGCAGGGATATGGCTTGGCTGTTCAAATGTACACTACAGTACTTTATTGAAGCCTATTCAACTTCATCAAAACGTACTATTTCATCAAGGTATGTCAAATTCTAGTTAATACAATGTTTTGATGGGTTACACTCATATATACATGTAGGCTGAAAAATGATGCACACGTGTATATTGAAGCCCTTTACCGTCTGTGCTGATAACTTCAATTGCTCTTACATGTACATCATATGTTGCATACATATGCAGTACAGTGACAAGATGGTGATTAGTCAAAAGCTTTGGCAGCCATATTGGATTGACCTAATTTGAAATATAATTATCTGGAGAAATGGCAGAACTATGATGAGCAAAACGGAAAGGGCCTAATAAAGTTACGCAGAGCAAAATTCAATGGTCCATGGATGAAGTTACGCTGTCCGCATGCAAAGAGGTTCACAGCTGAACTTATGCAGTTACGCTGTCAGAAAAAGATGTCTACGGTACACATAAAATTACGCAGTTACGCTCACAGTAAAAGAGTGGTCTAGAGCCAAGTTACGCAGTTACGTCGAGCAAAAGAGAAAGGGTCTGACGAAGTTACGCAGTTACGCTGTCAGTAAAATGAATTGGTCCATCACTGGAGTTATGCAAAATCGCTGAGAAAAAAAGAAAGGGTTTGACGAAGTTACGCAGGTACATTGAGGGAATAAATAATCCATCGCCGAATTTACACAGTTACGCTGTCAGAAACAGATGTCTACAGTGCACCTAAAGTTACGCAGTTACGCTCTCAGGAAAAGAGAGGTCTAGATCCGAAATTACACAGTTACGCTGAGCAAAACAGAAAGGGTCTGACAAAGTTACACAGTTACGCTGAGCAAAAAGGAAATGGTCCTTCGACGAGGTTGTACGCACTTACGCTGTCATAAAGAGAGATCTATATCTGGAGTTATGCAGTTACGCTGTCAGAAAACGAGGAATTGATTTATCCCTGGATTTACGCACTTACGCTGACAAAAAGGGAAAGCCTCTAATCATGTTATGCTATTTGTGAGGAGCAAAACAGGAAGGGTCTAATAAAGTTACGCAGAGCAAAAATAAATTGTCCATGGATGGAGTTACGCAGTTACGCTGTCAGCATGTAAAGACTGGTTCACAGCTGAACTTACGCAGTTATGCTGTAAGAAAAAGATGTCTATGGTACATGTACACCTAAAATTACGCAGTTACGCTTTCAGTAAAAGAGAGGTCTAGAGCCAAGTTACGCATTTACACCGAGCAAAAGATAAAGGGTCTGATGGAGTTACACAGTTACGCTGTGAGTAAAATGAATTGGTCCATCACTGGAGATACGCAAAACTTTACGCTGAGAAAAAAAGAAAGGGTTTGACGAAGTTACGCAGCTACGTTGAGGAAATAAATAATCCATCACCGAATTTACACAGTTACGCTGTCAGAAACAGATGTCTACAGTGCACCTAAAATTACGCAGTTACGCTCTCAGGAAAAGAGAGATCTATATCTGGACTTACGCAGTTACGCTATCAGAAAAGAGGAATTGATTTATCCCTGGACTTACGCTGCCAAAAAGGGAAAATCTCTAATCATATGCTATTTGTGAGGAGCAAAACAGAAAGGGTCTAATAAAGTTACGCAGAGCAAAAATAAATGGTCCATGAATGGAGTTACGCAGTTACGCTGTCCGCATACAAAGACGTTCACAGCTGAACTTGCGCAATTACGCTGTCAGAAAAAGATGTCCATGGTACACCTAAAATTACGCAGTTACGCTCTCGGATCAAAGAGAGGTCTACAGCCAAGTTACGCTTTTACGCCGAGCAAAAGAGAAAGGGTCTGACGAAGTTACGCAGTTACGCTGTCAGAAAAGAGGAATTGATTTATCCCTGGACTTGCACACATACGCTGACAAAAAGGGAAAGCCTCTAATCAAGTTATGCTATTTATGATGAGCAAAACAGAAATGGTCTAATAAAGTTACGCAGAGCAAAAATAAATGGTCCATGGATGGAGTTACGCAGTTACGCTGTCCGCATGCAAAGAGGTTCACAGCTGAACTTACGCAGTTACCCTGTCAGAAAAAGATGTCTATGGTACATGTACACCTAAAATTACGCAGTTACGCTCTCAGTAAAAGAGAGGTCTAGAGCCAAGTTACGCATTTACGCCGAGCAAAAGAGGAAGGATCTGACGAAGTTACGCAGCTACGTTGAGGAAATAAATAATCCATCACCGAATTTACACGGTTACGCTGTCAGAAACAGATGTCTATGGTGCACCTAAAGTTATGCAGTTACGCTCTCAGGAAAAAAGAGATCTAGAGCCAATTTACGCCGAGCAAAAGAGAAAGGGTCTGACGAAGTTACGCAGTTAAGCTGTGAGTAAAATGGATTGGTCCATCACTGAAGATACGCAGAACTTCACGCTGAGAAAAAGAGAAAGGGTTTGACGAAGTTACGCAGCTACGTTGAGGAAATAAATAATCCATCGACGAATTTACACAGTTACGCTGTCAGAAACAGATGTCTACGGTGCACCTAAAGTTACGCAGTTACGCTCTCAGGAAAAGAGAGGTCTACATCCGAAATTACGCAGTTACGCTGAGCAAAACAGAAAGGGTCTGACAAAGTTACGCAGTTAACGCTGAGCAAAAAGGAAATGGTCCTTCGACGAGGTTACGCAGTTACGCTGTCATAAACAGAGATCTATATCTGGATTTACGCAGTTACGCTTTCAGAAAAGAGGAATTGATTTACATGTATCCCT
>JAVTVY010009895.1:0-44520 GCA_036873755.1 Hanleya hanleyi | reverse complement strand
ATTTCCCGCAGGAATTTATGGAATATCAATTCTTTCCGCAATGAACTTACAATTTTACTGGCAATGAAATTGTCCGTGTCAATTTGAGGTGGATATGAAAACGTACTGACTCACACGTGCAATGGCAACAATTCGCTACAGTGTAATGAAATGTGTTCATTTTTTAGGCGCCCGTGGTTTATTAATATGCACACACATATGCTTTTCTAATAGTTCATTGGCTGAACCGCGAGGCGGGGGAAAAAATATTAAACTAATTTCGTCTCGCGCGGAGTGTGTACGGTGAATGCAAGCCAAACAGCTCAGCATGTTATTTTGACTCGATTCATACGCTCGACTCTTCAAAATGGACTTGAAGAAGACGTTATGCGGGAACTGAAATCAATTTCTTGAAACTTTTGCTCACCGTGTGCGCTGAAACAACAACAGAGCTGACAGACAATTGAGGCCGTTAGCTCAGCTGATATCTCTCGTGTGCGCCGGTTTATATACCGAAGGAAATATGTGAATTTCGATTAGCATACAAATGCATGGTGTGTTATATCCCACCTAGGAAAAAACAGCCACAGATATGCATTATACATCCGGGAGTATGGGAGATATGGTATACATCTGGACTAAACTTCTTTTATCAGGTAAGCTAGTACTATACTTGCGTTGAATCGCAACATAGTGACCAAACCATAACAGTTGACAGCTGTAAAAATAGATACCGTGGCATAAATTAGTTGTGTGTCCCAACTAATCTATTGAGAACGTTTTGTTTGATTTTTTGAGAAATATATATTGTTGTGTTCTGAAACTTATGTCACTGGTAAAATGCAATTACTATAGTATTCATTCAAAATATTAGCAAACAACATTTTGTAGAACTATCTGTTTGAAACATTTTCTGTTTTGGGTGTCATTCTCTGGGTTAAATATTGGCGTCAGCCATTGTTGATTTGGATCAGTTCAATACTCGTAGGTTTGATAGGCATTCTTTTCCATTCATGGAATTTTTACAGTTCCACAGTGTCACAAAACAACAATAATGCCATGATGTCACAATAAGACGTTACAAAGACAATTTCTGCTGTATACAATGGTATAAGGCACCTGTATACAATGGTATAAGGTACCTGTATACCATGGTATAAGGCACATGTATACAATGGTCAGATGTACCTGTATACAATGGTATAAGGCACCTGTATACAATGGTATAAGGCACCTGTATACAATGGTCAGATGTACCTGTATACAATGGTATAAGGCACCTGTATACAATGGTCAAATGTACCTGTATACAATGGTATAAGGCACCTGTATACAATGGTATAAGGCACCTGTATACAATGGTCAGATGTACCTGTATACAATGGTATAAGGCACCTGTATACAATGGTCAGATGTACCTGTATACAATGGTATAAGGCACCTGTATACAATGGTCAGATGTACCTGTATACAATGGTATAAGGCACCTGTATACAATGGTATAAGGCACCTGTATACAATGGTCAGATGTACATGTATACAATGGTATAAGGCACCTGTATACAATGGTATAAGGCACCTGTATACAATGGTCAGATGTACCTGTATACAATGGTATAAGGCACCTGTATACAATGGTCAGATGTACCTGTAAAATTCTTGCACTCACTCACACTCGCGGCCATCTTGTACCCACCTCCCACATCTCACTCACACTGGCGGCCATCTTGTACCCACCTCCCACATCATGACACTCGCGGCCATCTTGTACCCACCTCCCACATCTCACTCACACTGGCGGCCATCTTGTACCCACCTCCCACATCTCACTCACACTGGCGGCCATCTTGTACCCACCTCCCACATCATGACATGCCATCTTGTACCCACCTCCCACATCATGACACTGGCGGCCATCTTGTACCCACCTCCCACATCATGACACTCGCGGCCATCTTGTACCCACCTCCCACATCTCACTCACACTCGCGGCCATCTTGTACCCACCTCCCACATCTCACTCACACTGGCGGCCATCTTGTACCCACCTCCCACACATGACACTCGCGGCCATCTTGTACCCACCTCCCACATCATGACACTCGCGGCCATCTTGTACCCACCTCCCACACATGACACTCGCGGCCATCTTGTACCCACCTCCCACACATCACGCATGCGCACACCGCCCCAATACCGCCCCATTTTTTTTTCTGCGCACACTTATGACGTCACACAAGTTTCTGCGCATGCGCAGTGAGGCGCTATCTCATCAATTTACGTATTGTATACTACTTCCGTCAAGGACATTTCCAAAGATGATATGATGAAAAAATTGCAATATTTCAGAGGATATTATACTTTACTTGAAACTTGACTGCAGTAACTAGGCGATAAGACGTAGGTCTGCTTAAAGAGAATAAAATTTCAATAACGCTTCAAACTTTTAAAGTACCGGTACCTTCCAAACCATGATTCCGTCACGCTGGAATTCATGATGTACGGTACTTTGCAGCTGTTAAAACCTTTATTGAAAATCGAAAGATCGGTTGTTCCCAAGTTACATGGTAGAAATAGTAGCATATTATATATTATGTTCATTATATGTTGGCCACATGAACGGTACTGTGTTGTTTTGCAGCTGTTAAAGCCTTTATTTAAAATTGAAAAATCGAAACATCGGTTGTTGGTCGAATCTGGCAAAATAGGTACATGTAACTGGACAAGCCAGCCACGAGCGAAGAACGAAAAAGTTTGAAAGCCTGAATAGGGGAAAGATGATGTAAATGATGTGAATGTTGGCATATGTTTTTTATGTGTACACCCTTCTTCATTTCAGTGGAACTCATTTCGTCGATGTATTTTCTGGGGACTGGCCTCAACCTTATTCCTGGTTATTTCTACGATAAGCATGGCGCATCATGGACTGTGAAATGTGGCCTTCTATTGAATGTTCCTGCATGGATTCTCGTCTCTGGTATCTGCAGGATTTCGCAACTTTTCCAAGGACGTTACCTGGTGCTATCAGTACTGTTCTTTGCCGCAGGTTAGTTCACACTTCTAAATATTTAAAGATACCCATTCGATCCTTCAATGCATTCACGATAAATTTCAAGGAATTAAAGCGACCATTCGGGAAAGTTTAACGGAAAGCTTGTGAAGGACAAAGTATAATTATTTATACCGTTACTACATTCTTGGAACGTTTACTTGGTTCAATATAGGTCAGGAACTCCATCATTTCGACACACAGAATGAACCAAACAACCGTTTGCATGGATCCATGAAAGAACCAAAATTTTGAAAATGTGTCTACATCATCCGCTTGGTTATTCAACGAACACGTTTAGTTCCCAATCTAGCTCATCTTCTCTAGCCAATTTCATATACATCGCAAAAGTCACGGTTAGAGAAGCTGAATCCGAAGAAAGTAAAAAATCCGCAAGTTATACCGATTTTATCCAATAATATTGAAGCAGATATTGCTGGAAGTTGTAAAATGAAAAAAGAACAAGGAATTGTTGGAATTCAAACTGGTAATTTGTACCGGTGTGATGGAAGAATGTCCTGATCGAATTAGTGTCCTTTTTCATATCATTTTCTATTGCAACTCAGAACGAACGATTGCCCCCTATGTGTCCTAGCTGGGTTGTAAGATAGGAGTGGGACACTCTTATAGCCACCGAACATTCTTAGGTACTGTTCTGGTGATGTGTATCCACATACTATCTTTCACTTCTTGTAGGTACTGTTCTGGTGATGTGTATCCACATACTATCTTTCACGTCTTGTAGGTACTGTTCTGGTAATGTGTATCCACATACTATCTTTCACGTCTTGTAGGTACTGTTCTGGTGATGTGTATCCACATACTATCTTTCACGTCTTGTAGGTACTGTTCTGGTGATGTGTATCCACATACTATCTTTCACGTCTTGTAGGTACTGTTCTGGTAATGTGTATCCACATACTATCTTTCACGTCTTGTAGGTACTGTTCTGGTAATGTGTATCCACATACTATATTTCACGTCTTGTAGGTACTGTTCTGGTAATGTGTATCCACATACTATCTTTCACGTCTTGTAGGTACTGTTCTGGTAATGTGTATCCACATACTATCTTTCACGTCTTGTAGGTACTGTTCTGGTGATGTGTATCCACATACTATCTTTCACGTCTTGTAGGTACTGTTCTGGTGATGTGTATTCACATACTATCTTTCACGTGTTGTAGGTACTGTTCTGGTAATGTGTATCCACATACTATCTTTCACGTCTTGTAGGTACTATTCTGGTAATGTGTATCCACATACTATCTTTCACGTCTTGTAGGTACTGTTCTGGTGATGTGTATCCACATACTATCTTTCACTTCTTGTAGGTACTGTTCTGGTGATGTGTATCCACATACTATCTTTCACGTCTTGTAGGTACTGTTCTGGTAATGTGTATCCACATACTATCTTTCACGTCTTGTAGGTACTGTTCTGGTGATGTGTATCCACATACTATCTTTCACGTCTTGTAGGTACTGTTCTGGTGATGTGTATCCACATACTATCTTTCACGTCTTGTAGGTACTGTTCTGGTAATGTGTATCCACATACTATCTTTCACGTCTTGTAGGTACTGTTCTGGTAATGTGTATCCACATACTATATTTCACGTCTTGTAGGTACTGTTCTGGTAATGTGTATCCACATACTATCTTTCACGTCTTGTAGGTACTGTTCTGGTAATGTGTATCCACATACTATCTTTCACGTCTTGTAGGTACTGTTCTGGTGATGTGTATCCACATACTATCTTTCACGTCTTGTAGGTACTGTTCTGGTGATGTGTATCCACATACTATCTTTCACGTCTTGTAGGTACTGTTCTGGTGATGTGTATCCACATTCTTTCACGTCTTGTAGGTACTGTTCTGGTGATGTGTATCCACATACTATCTTTCACGTCTTGTAGGTACTGTTCTGGTGATGTGTATTCACATACTATCTTTCACGTGTTGTAGGTACTGTTCTGGTGATGTGTATTCACATACTATCTTTCACGTCTTGTAGGTACTGTTCTGGTGATGTGTATTCACATACTATCTTTCACGTCTTGTAGGTACTGTTCTGGTGATGTGTATTCACATACTATCTTTCACGTCTTGTAGGTACTGTTCTGGTGATGTGTATCCACATACTATCTTTCACGTCTTGTAGGTACTGTTCTGGTGATGTGTATTCACATACTATCTTTCACGTCTTGTAGGTACTGTTCTGGTAATGTGTATCCACATTCTTTCACGTCTTGTAGGTACTGTTCTGGTGATGTGTATCCACATACCATCTTTCACGTCTTGTAGGTACTGTTCTGGTAATGTGTATCCACATTCTTTCACGTCTTGTAGGTACTGTTCTGGTGATGTGTATCCACATACTATCTTTCACGTCTTGTAGGTACTGTTCTGGTTTCGTGTATCCTCATACTTACCACGTATTGTAGGTACTGTTCTGGTAACGCGTATTCACATACCAGCTTTTTGCGTCTTGTAGGTTCTGTTCTGGTAATGTGTACCCACATACGTTTATATCTTGCAGGTCATGGGAAGAGCTTCATTCTTATGCCAACGATGGTGTCTGGTCTGAATACATTCGACGTACGTCATCGAGGGAAAGCCTTCGCCTTTCTGGCAACGCTGTACACCATTGGTCCACTTATTGCCGTGTTTGCGTTCGCTGCCCTCTTCAGTGAGAACAATTCGGAAAATTCGAAGAAAGAACACTTGTCCAGTTTCCTCTTATTACTTGGAACACTTCTCAGTTTGGCCGGTGTCATATTCATCTGCAGTCCGATCCTTCCAAAAGAAAAGAGGGCATTACCAACGGACAAGGAACTGGACTATCGGAAAGACGCGAATTACGCTATGGGTGAACGCTACAGCTATCTGGACATACTGTGCCATAAAACCGTTATTTTGTGCGCCTCTTCATTCGCTTTATTATTGGGAATTGCGATAACATTCGAAACAAATATTCCATTTTTCACAGAATCTCTCCAATTTCAGTCATATACGACCACGTTGTTTGTCGTGCATCGTTTTTGCCAAGGATCGTCGAGGCTGGTCATGGGAGTGTTGAACGACACAGTCAAATCACAAGTTCATCGAGCTGTGATATATGCTCTTTTTGGGCTGTCTTCAACGATCGGATTCTTTGCTTGGCTACCCAATTTTGCCAGTATAGGATATTTTGTTACAGCCAATATAGGGGCAGGATTAGCACGCGGGGTTTATGCATTGATAAATGTCATGGTTTGTGAGAACTATGACAAATGTAACCACGGCAAAATTTACGGACTGGGTGATACATTTTTATCCGTCGCCATATTGGTTTTCCAAGAAGCGTTTGGTATTTTTTATATATCCGCTATTGGAGACCAAGGGGGCAACACTTGTCATGGGTCAGTCTGTCTGTATAAGACGACAGCTCTGTTTGCGGTCGTCTGTCTTGTGGGAACAGGGACCACGTTAATGGCAGCGTTCGGGCCGCTAAGACGACAGGTGAGGAAATCTCAAAAGTCGGTTGATTTGGACAGATAACACGTACCTGTAGGGTGCCAAGATATATGTATAGATGTTATAAACTTTCTATGCGAACCCCGATTGAAGGTCAGTGGTTTAATGCGGGTAACTCGAGTCAATTCGACCAGGAGTTTACAATAGATACATTCATAGATTTTTTACATTAAAGATGTATACTTGATTCAAACGAATAACTATATCCTTCGACTCAGAGATGATTAAACCAGGTACATTGATTATCTTGAATGAATAAAGTTGATAACTGCAGACATGTCTAAGTAATTTAATCTGGATAGGACCTGGCCCGATTTAGAAGGATTTGTTCCCAGTTACGTCTAGTTTAAGTGCCAAAGATCTTCCGTCACCTGAGGTCTATTATCTGTTACCGGTATTAAAAAACTCTGAATTCCATGCCTGATAATTACTCAGAACGCACGACAAATATCTTGTATATATATTTCATTTTGGCTTGTAACCGCACCGCATCAGCGGCTGAATTCTCCCTAAACCATGCCAGGTCCTTTCACCAAAGTGTGTGAAATACAGAGAGAATAAAGGATATGTGATGTTAACATGCGAAAACCTCAAAGGGAGTGTGACGGTAATGAAGCTGATTTTAATTTCGATACAAACTTGCCAAATGATCTTTCTCTTGCAGTATATATACTGAAATATCAGCCTCGAAAAAATTGGGATCTTCTGTTGTATAAAAATGAATTTTTGATTGATCAAATGTGCTTCCTATATCCTATTTTGATATTTTTGACGCATTTATATGGAAGATTTTCAATTGTGGCAAACAAATATGTAAATAACATAATGAATGTAATGTAAACTGAAAATTCAATCTAATAGATCCTAATAAACAGGGATTTTCAATCTAACATTGATTTTCAACCGAAATAGATTTGTCGCTAATTGTAGTCTAATTATTTAACATGTACGACAGCTCAAACCAAAACCATTCTTTGTTCTTTCACCTAATCCAAGTGCCTCCTATATTTCCTATACCAGGCCTTCAAGTGCCTCCTATACTTCCTATATTTTTGAGTCATTCCTATATTTTCCTATATTTTACTCAAAACCTCCTATATTTCCTCTATATTTTGAATTTTTCTCATGAAAACCTTCATCAATGCTCTGAAATGAGTCAATTTGGCATGGGAAAATACATTTCAGATTTTTTTTTTGACTCGCTTCGCTCGGCAAATATGAAAACATTTAAATTTCTCTTTCTTGAACCAAGCAGCAGAACAGGTCTCCTTAACCACCACAACTATGACCGCAGTGAGTGGAAATGACCGCAATTTTGGAACATACAATGTAGTAGTGACCTGTCTTACACTTTCTTATTTCCTATATTTTATTAAGAAAATTCCTATATTTCTCCTATATTTGACAAATTTCCTCCTATATTTTCACTGTGAGCCACTTGCAGGCCTGCTAATCAAACAGCTTAATAAATTGTTTGAAAATCTAATTTTGGTTTGAGGTGTCACATTTTTTTTGTTGGTAAAAACACTTTGTACCCAGGAGGGGAGGTAACTCCACCATGCTACTCTCATGCCCTGCCCAAACCACCGACATGCCGGAGTTCAGGGGTCTTGTGTTTGCATGTATCTTCAAGGTTCACAAGTCACTCTCTATGGGTTAGTGTAAAGAGGTGTATGTTTTAAGGCCGCACCCGAGCGACGCTTTCTCTACTACTTTCAATAGTTTCAATATGAGACCAGGTACATTCAGAAGTCCATAAAACTAGAAGTGTCCAAAGATGTATTCAGTATCATCGACGGCATGTTGCCTGCTTCAGCGCATCCAGTTGAAAACATTGCCTCCTAGCGGGAACTGGTGATCTGCCAGGGGAGACAATTTTGGAATGTCAGGAAAAGACTCATAAAAATGTTCATGGCGAATTATGACGTAATTCTATAAAAGATGTATTACCCATTTAGGATATCGAACTAATGTGTAAAAGAAGACAACAGGAGTCGGAAGTACAGGTAGACCTACGTTGGGCAGAAGTTTGGATCAAACGATATAAATGTTGAACCCGATGTCAGCACAACCAGTTTTCTGAGTCACCGTATCGTAGCGGACGGCCTAAATGCGTGCGCCAGATAATTCCCATGATTTCTCAGTTCAAATTTAGTTAATCCAGCTGCCGACAATTGCCGACTAATAACGACTGCAAACAGATCTGCGCAAAGTGGCATTTTATAACATACGTCACATGAAGCGTTGTAGGAAGGACGACGGTGGCCATTACCGTCTACCTAGTCTAAGTGATCGTTGGACACTTCTAGTTTTTATGAACTTCTGGTACAGTATATTTGGACCAAGAATACCCCTACCATCGCTCGAACAGTCCTGCGTACTTCCAAAATGCACGCTTTCTATACTACTGCCAGACTGTGCATGCGTAGAATCATGAAACAGGACAAAATGACCACGCCAGTCGGATGCTTTACTAGGACACCTCACACGACCCATTCGGACCACGGATGGTCCACCTCGGCCTCAAAACGTCCACTCAAAGACCCTTTGCCACATGCAATTTCCTGCCTGAGCATGCGCGGCATTGTCTTACTTTCACTCTTCACCAGTCCAGTCGGACGCTGATCCACGAGCGCTTCAAACTCATATCTTACACGGCCCAGTCGGACCAAGAATAGTCCCTGAATCACTCCCCATGCACCCTAAAAATGCCCGCTTTCCCAACTACTCCTGCTGATGACGTCACCAATGGCGTCATAGATGACGTAGTCATCCCTCAAGTCGTGCTCTACACCACGAGAGCTTTAAGATGAAACCCCACACGCCATATTTGGATGAGATATAACCCCTCAATCGCTCAAATATGCCCCTGCACACCTCCAAAATGCCCACTTTCGCTACTACTCCTCGAGTGCACATGCGCAGCATGACGTCACTGCCCATCCAAACCACTCAAAGCGTCCTCTACACGCCAAGAACTTCAAGATTACACCATCCTCGATCCCGTATGCCCGCCTCGACCCCAAAATATCTATTCCAAGTCCTTTTGTCTACTAGTCTCCAACTGCACATGCGCAGATAAACACCGGAAGTCACGTGACCCGGAAATGACCTTTGACATTCACATGGGCTTTGGCCTCCACATGACCTTTGCCTCGGATGTGTCGTCATCTTCAACGTCTTCAACCTTCATTTCCTCTCCGATTTCCCTCCTTCGCAATTTATACAAGATTTAGCTTTTATATACTACTTTCGGCCCCTACATAGGCAACGCACAGGAACAAAAAGGGAAGTCAACATGCAAGATGCAAATGAATGCGAAGGGTACGATAAATACTAATGAGCATGAAACGATGTTAAATTTATAGTTTTATATATGTGCTAAGCTGGGCTATATCGACGTGGCTGGTGGCATTGAAGCATATGAAAAGTTTGCAAGTTCTCGCGATTGAACCATTCCGACCTGAAATCCACGAAGTGAACCGATAGTTTCGATGAGCGTTTGGGCTGTTCCACATTAATAATCCAAGCGTTCGTATATGTGGTCGAGCTTTCAAAGTGATAGCTCTTATAATAGACGGATCTTCGGTCTAATTATCAGATATGACGCCTTTATTCTTCAACTGTCTGCGGACCTACTGTGTATACTCTCAGTGGCCCCATGCAATATGATCCAGGGCCCTTCAATCTCGATGATTGGTTAATTACATATTCTAGAAGAATAAAGAAGTAAAGCAATACCAGATATATCCCTATACCCTATTATTGTAATTAAGGAATCCACAATGGTGTTTGATCGGTTTATAGGACGGAACATTTTTCATTAAAAAATGTCATAATGGCTTGACATCCGTTTTCGTGCTTTAAAATGAGGCAAATCAGTACTGAGCCGTGTGTTGAACACAACCTATGAGTCAACCAGGCGGAGTAGAGCATCCATATACGATGACGGTCAGCGGCCCGATGGGGTGAGAAAAGTCATCATGGGTGATGAATTTCTTAGAGGAAGGCTTCATAAGCTATACCCGTATTGTTTGGTGCTATCGTCAATGGCAGCCCACCTACTAGAATGCGCGGTTAAAGAATGAACTTCGTCCCGAGCATTCCCCACGATATCGTTCAAGGTTACTACTTCGATCCCGAGCAGACCAACTTGGTAGTTCTTGATGATCTAATGTGTGCATCCAAGGACAATTCAAACATCGCCGATTTTATTTACCAACGGGCCCCATCATCGAAATCTGTGATTTGTTGGACAGATAATCTCAGATAACCTCAAGACAAGGCGTCTGGGAACATTACTTTGAACTGCCAATGCTTCTTGTTGTTCAACAATTCCATCGGTAGATCACAAATCTGCGTTATGGATCGAGTCGAATTCATTCTCAGAACATCAAATATTTCATGCAGGCAGTTCGAGCCAAAATAAGTCGTCCGTACGACCACCTGTTATTGGACTTAAAAGCCCATACCCCTGATTGACGATGCACCTGTTCCCCCTGGAAGGAGAGTCAGCCAGCTTCAAACCATCAACCGAGAAGACAGGCGGTCCCAATGCAACAGCCGTCAGCGCCCCTTGAGCATACCTCCTCCAGCCCCACAGGCCCGCAAAACGAGAGTTGTGGGGGGTGTGGGCGGTGGTATTAGGGTGAAGTGTCGAAATATGGGATCTCTATATATAACTCCATGCTTTATATAAATTTGTGGCTTTATATAAAGCATGGGGTTATATATAGAGACCACTTCACCCTAATACCACCGCCCACACCCCCCAAAACTCTTGCTTTGCGGGCCTGTTGCCATAGCGGCAACGGTCCCGTTCATACAGCCAGTAACGGAATACTCTCAGAACCAAACAATTCATGTGAGGGTCCAATCCATGCCCTTACAAGGAAACATCCAACACTATCACACGCACGAACTGCTACGGGGGCAGTTGTTCGCAAGAAAAAGCATGGATTGAGGTGGGCAAGACCTTGAAGGCTAGAGTAAAGTTTCAACACCGAGGATATTCCACACAGGAAGACGAAATTTTAGCCCATGACAGATTGGCTCCCACACTTCGATAGTCATATGCCAACCTCGTGGTCAATATATCCCTGGGTAAGGACCCGGTCCATATGTAGATCAACCGAACAGTGGGTAGGGGGTAGGGGGGTTTAATGTCACACTCAAGGTTATTTCACTCATATTTTTATTTCCATCTTCTCACATGGAATGCTTGCACCTACTTACCAAACTTTGAGTTTAAGAATTTCATCAGCAAAATTAATTGTAGAAATTATTCACAAAATCAATTTTTATGCCGCACTGTGAGATTTGTAATTTAACGAAATTTCCAAAATACGATCCTAAAATGAAGTTTCATTATTTGACGCATATTTTCAGGTTACTGATAAATTATTGGTAGCATGACTGCCCGGTTATTGGACACATTTTATGAATAAAAGTCTGCAGGTCGGCCATGCAACCACGTATGGCCGAGAAAGTAACACTGGATAAAAGACTACATCTTTAGTGACAAATCGTCATAACAAAAATTATTGAAGAAAAAATATGGGGAGAAACTGGGAATAGTTGAAACGCAGGGATCATTCACGGTATGAAAATGCAAGTTTGCACCCAGTTATTGGACACTTTTTCAGTGATGGATTTATTTGAAACTAATCAACTTACTGTCAAATTGTTTGTCCCACAGTCTTTAGTAAACCTCCAAGAATATTTAAACATGAATCAGCACTGTAGCCCACAAATGAGTTTTGGAATGAGCGTCGAAGATTCAACCAGTTCCAAATTTTGCAGTTTTTGGGAGTGTCCATTATCCTTGGCTGTCAATCAGTGCTATTGCCAGTGTGAGCCACATGTCATGCTATCGTAAACTGGATGCTCCCCGAAATTGTTCTATTTTTAGACGGAGTGGTGGGGAGAAATATACATCGTCTGCCAAACGCCGGTCGCGTTGCACACCGAGATTCAGAATGAAGATTCTCTATATTTGTGGGAACATTTTCAGTTAAATTTCGTTGAATTTAATCAAACCTGCAATCAAGAATGAAACTGAGAAACTGGAGGAAATTTTCTGACGCATTCTTTCACCCAAATTTGTGACACTATTTCTGACCCGCAGGAGGGCTTAACGTGCACAAATTCCGTGAGTAAACAGAAATTTATCAGCAGGTCTTTGTAACTCAACAGTAAAATTAAATTTGTATTACAGTTCTCATGTAATATTCCCAGAAAATCGCCCCACTGGGTCTAGGTGTCCAATAATAGGGCCTGTCCAATAACCGGGCAGTCATGCTACCAAGTTTTCAAAGAAAATACACCGGGAAGTAGCAAAACTTGCGCGTTTGAGGTGTTTTTTTAAAAATAAATTAATTTATGCAAAACCCTGAATGTAAACTCGCCAATGTTTTTTAGAGATGCGAATAGATATTAGTGTCATATTTCAACTATCAATTTATCATTAAAAGTGCATTCGATCGTGGTAATCTCATATTGATATACCGAAATGTAACGGTTGGTCCTTACTGCACTGATCTACAGTCGGACCACATCACGCACTACCGAACTCTTCGACACAGACGCATACGTACTCACTTTAGCTGCACATGTACTTGGAATTTTCACAGTACTTATTTTCATGTGACAACTCAAATGACAAAAAAATTTCCACCGCACACGGCATACCAGAAATCACTGGAAAACTGTTGGTCTATCACAGGATTTCTGGTATGGCATACTTTCAAACAACTGAAACAATGAGACAGCGGACGGCAGAGCAGGATTACTCGCGGTTGGAAAGAGAGAGATAAATCTTTAATGTTTTAAATTCCGGAACCTAATAAACACCTCTAACAAAGTCTCTTTTCACCACAAAACCATCAACATTGTACAAAACAATAGTCTGCTTTTTCTTAGTTTCTTAGATTACTCGGCGAATTCAAAGCGATATAGTCTCAACATCCAACGAATCTTACTGTTCATGCTCTCGGGAGGAGAGATCATCTTTGAACCAGAGTGACGAGGAGTCCGATGTGTACGCACAAGGAACCCACAGTCTCTATCGCATCGGGAGTGCTTTGTTAAGTGTTAACACCGACATCACATCCTTCTTGCGCATTCTTACCACGGATCACATCACGTACCAAGAAACTCTTCGTAACAAAAAGCATGTGTATTCACTGTAATTGGGGTTTTACAACATCCATATCATGTTTCGTAATAGTCCCGCGAACAGCTAGCTCATCCTCCTTCACAACTGTATCTCGAGTAAAGGATACACTAGACACAACTGTCTTGATGGCAGTTGCCGCCTCAGATGGCTTAGTCGCAATTGACTCCCTCACGTTAATTAGAAAACCGATCCAATCTGGGAAGTACACTTGGCAGATTTACAATGTTGACAATAACACTTCTATAACACAGTTGGTGAATGGACGCAATTTTCTGGTGTGACCCACATCCAAACATCAAAAGCAACATGTTCAACAACAAGAATAAGAGCAGAATCCTCACCGGTCTTAAAATCATACAGAATAGTATCAGGACTATTAATGTCACACTTGAGCGACAAATAGCTTATGTGAAACTATGATATTGGTATCGGTGCCCTCTCCTTTCACGAAGTCTTCAAAAAAAACCTGAATAGCACACAGGTAACGAAGTCCAGTAAAGAACTGTGTACGAACACTTCAACAAGTCAAAGTGAATACATGGAGAACTTAATTGTAAACACTTCACAGTCCTGTACATCCATCTTAGCTTGCTAAGGGCATTTCACGTTTCACTTAACACTACCCTTAGTTTATCGCTGTGATTCGGCATGTATTTCACACGGCGCCATCTATCTAGAGGGAGATAATCCAGTTCGAAAGTTGTTCCCAAAGCATAAGGTCAAATGTCGGCCCCATTTGAACGAGCCAATGAAATATCTGTATTTAAATATTTCTCAGACATGCAGACATGTCAGTTTTACGAGGCGCAAGACGGGGGGAGTCTACGCGAGACCAAAACGAAGTTGTGCGAATTAGCTATTTTATTTCTCACTCTAGTGGAGCACGCTTCTTTGTTTATCTTAAGAAAAATCATATTACAAACGGCCTAACATATTTGAAAACAAATTGAAATCGGCGGCAGTTCACAGGAAAATGATATGCTTTTTATTTTGTGATGGGGGCACTTCGAGGCCCACCATGGGATCATTTCAATCGATCGCTTTCTGGAGGTGTGTCTTCGTTGTATGAATGTGATTGCACCGATGTCAGATGTAACGGGACCAGTCGGATGTGACCATTTGGGAAACGCCCTATTACACTCAGATAGCACCCGTTACCGCATGGCTACCAGCAGAAGTTTCTACGTATGATCGTGCCATGCGTTCGGATGATGTGTACATCCATCACATTAGCCGTTATAGGATGCGACACCAATGTCATCGACCATTCCCATGGAGTCTGCATCTTCTGAGGTTATGTTCGATAAAACCTTTTGCCAGGAATGCAGTTCTAAAATAATCTCGAAATAGCCAGAAGACCGTAAAATCCTCCGACCACAATCGTACACGCCAACCGCTCCAAAAAGTCGAGTGTCATAGTAGACGACATGAACTATACAGGTAAACACATGAGTAGTATATAAAGGCTAAATCTAGTATTATTGAGGCTGCGACTGCTGTGTCGGCTGAGACTGCTGACGTCCAGTGCGAGGTCACATCCGGGTCAAAAGTCACTTCTGGTCATGGGACTTTTGGGTCAAATGTCACTTCCAGGGATGACATAACTGCCGGTGTCAATCTGCGGAAGCGCAGACTGGCAGTAGTAGAAAAAAAAATTAATGCCCATCTCAATGCCTTAACATCATGATGCAGACAGATGAAAGAAAGATCAACATGTTCACAAGTTTTCATATAGTTTATTCTCCCCAAACTTGATTCATAACCAAGCTGGGGGAGCTGCAATGAGTATGTGTAAAATTCAAGTATGCTCTTGTCCGTGTAACAGATGCATAGACGGCTGCTCTTGTCCAATTAGAAGCTACTCCACTATCCTTTTGCAGATGACGCTTGGTCTTCATTATAGACCTGGGCATGGGGTCATCTTTCATTTCAAGTGACAGCAGTTTATACTGTTCATAGATCACCTTGACTGTTTTTCTGACACAAGGCGAATTTGGATGTAAGTCTTTTGCAAGTTACCCTGTCTGGCATCCTCCATCACTGCAGCGTGGGTATTAATAGCTGCTCTCACAATATGATCCCAAAAGGTGGGTTCTTTCTCACTCAGGCTTCCCTGTGATGTGGCCTGAATATCTGAGATCAAGCTCTCCATATCAGTAGAAAGACTCGTAGCAGTCTCTTCATCGGTATCAGTCGGTGGACTTTAGTGATCAGCTGGTATATAATCTCTGCGTCTGCATTTGCTTCTTGTGCCTCATCTTCATACCCATGAATAATCTTCTGGTGACACATAACGGAGTGTCTGATGAACGCGTGTTCGCACTCAGAACATGTATAACACATGTTGATGGTTGAACGTCAAATGTGATACACTTGCTTTTATGAAAGTAACAGAGTAACGCCCACCAAAACCTAGCTTAACACTTCAATGCCCTCGTGAATTAGCTTAGCTCTGGTGCGTCTATCCAATGAAATTGACCCTAATTCAATGAATTGCAGTGATGCCCATCAACGCACATTGTTACGCCTTAATGCCCGTCGTAATGCCTTAACACCTATCTTTAACGCCTGTCTCAACGCCTTAACGCCCTACATTTATGGCTTAACGCCCTATCCTAATGCCCATATCAATACCTTAACAACCTATCTTAATGTTTTAATGCCTTATCTTAATGCCTTAAGGCATTGTCAACTGTCTAATCACATGCTTTGAACACTGGCCCTGACCCTTGATGAAAGTGACCTCACTGGAAGTGACACCACCGGAAGTGACATCTCGACGTGGATGGGTGCTCACCTGGTGGTGTCACAAGTGAATGTCATCACCAGAAGTGGCATCATCGCACGCATATCCGCTCACCTGGTGGTGCAGCTGATACTCACATGTACCCTATAGCCTACCAAGCCATAAGGTCCAGGCAGATATTTATGTATGATTTTGATGTGCAATATCATGATTATTAGCTCCTGTGAATACAATATACCTTGGTTAGAGCTTCAGAGGCAGTCCATTGGCCTTTTACTTAGTTTTCCAGGCAGATCTCAAAATAAACAGGTTTCTTGTTTGCCATATACCTGAAATTGTTCGCATTCAGTAAAGACTTCAACATTATCAACGATAACAAGATTATCAATGATTGCCTGGTTTTGGGGCTGCATTGACCAAGCTTGATCTCAAAATCAGGAGGGTTCATCTTTGCCATGAGTATAAAGGTATATGAGCAATGAACCAAACTGGACCAGGAGACTTATCTGACAGGCGAACAGAGTTCACTTTCACAATATATTATCTCATGATCATCTGGTGATGATCGTATAAAAGTCCAGAAATAAAGATAGACATAGTGAGAGAGAAAAAAAGACAACCAGTCAATTCTGCATACAAAGAATTTGTATTAACATTGATGAATATGTACAATAATTTGTATCATTTAACAAGAAGAATTCGGGCAACTGACTGAAATTGTCCATGCTGTGTGATGTCAGCATAATGGTTGAAAAACATAAGTAAACCAGAAGTTAAGCACTTTCATTTGAAACAATAATACATGTATTGATACAGATATGAACTCTTCCTTGTGTTGTGGAGTTTGTGGATTGGGAATGCAAACAGCATATTTAGCTCTTTCAGATGGGTGAGTGTGTGAGTGAATATGATTTAACGTTGCTTTTCAACTATATTTCAGTCATATCACAACCATGGGTCCTATTCCTTTTCACACCCGGGAACCACACGGGTGGGGTCCTATTCCTTTTCACACCCGGAAACCCAACAGGTGCCTCAGTTAGTCGCCTCTTACGACAAGCTCTGTGAGGAGCTGAGGATTATTCTTACCATGACCAGCGGTGTGCACAACGACATCCCAGGTCAATCCCGGAAGCCCCACGGGGCTCATTCAGATGGTCAATTACTAGCACCACATTGTCTTACAGTCACCCTCTTGTGATGGCGTGTAAAGTAATCTCCATCTAGACCATCTTCCTCTCTCAAACCTGATCATTCTTCCAGAGGTGAAACTTTGCATGGCATCCAGCAATAATTTCTATATTTGTAATGGTAAACATTCTAGTAAATATCTTCAGAAAGAAATGAGTTGCTAGTGCCTCCATTGTTATAATAGTTTTCCAGCAAATGATGTGAAATGGCCGACAAATTAATGACACTTTTTACTTAGAAACTCAAACAAGAGCAGCGCTTTTTCCTGAATTTAAGAATTACACAATATTTTCCCTGCAAATCTTTTCTCTGCAAAAACTGTGGATAATTTGCCAAGTATAGAATACAGCTTAAGACATGAAGTTTGATTAGGGGGCATTCAAGTATTACGTACATGTATGCAGCGAGCGGGGGGGGGGGCCGGAAGTCTAAAAATCTGGACTTTTTATCATAATACTGGGTTAAATTTTGCGTATGGTAGGGGGTAGCATATGTAATACTTGAATGGTCCCTTGCACTATGTGACATAGGGTATGAAAATTTGCTTTGAACAATAATATGTTCTACACAATAGTTCTGCCGGAACACGGCGAGACACCCAGTTTCATTTTAATATACAATGAAATTTTTTAGAATTTCAATGGGTGAATGAACGGCAGTGTGTTACCAGAAGGCCTAAGTCGCAGTGTGTTACCAGTATCACTTTTTAATATAAACTGACCAGACAGAACTATATGAAGAGCATGAAATACCATATAATATTTCTGAAGGTGTACGAGGACATATACATGTATATTCTATTTGAGAGTAAACATGGTAAAACACTGAACATAACAATGCTCCAATCGCATCATCTTTAAAGCCAAGTTTAATATGGCTTCTAGTTTCCTTAACGTTATGGGCCCAGCATAATGCCTGCACATGTCACAACAGCTCTGTTCTTACTGCCGCTGAAACACTCTGCTCTTTTTAAATTGACTAGATTCATCCATAAGTGATGGTGTAAAATCCAGAATTCACCATGCTCTCATCAAAACTCCAAATGCGAGAACTGTCTCAATCCCTTTGGATAAACCAAACTTAATAAATAAAGATGGATTTCTCTTTTGGAGTTTCGATGTGGGCATTACAAAAGGTTATGAGTCACCAGTGGATAAGGATGAGTTTAGCCCATAAAAGAGAGTGTAAGCAGATGTGAGAGGAGAGCCATTTGTGAATGCTCCCCATCTGACATTTCGCTGATTTTAGATCTCGGAATGATGCCCCGGTTTCCAAGTTCAAACACCTGGCTCTCGGCAGATCAAGATCACATGTCTGGTTCGTCTCACTTTGCAGCAAGGAGGCGACAGGTGTATAGTGCCGGGTATATGCAAAACTCATCATCTCATATATTTTAACTTCTTTCACCAGATCAATATTATATTCCCCAGAAACTATGATGATATTCTATTAACATTAAAGTAGAATTTAGATATAAGGATCAATTCCAGGAGACGTTTCCCTGTTCAAAATATCACGAGGTCAACCTGTTGTTTCCTCATGTAGTTGAGGTCCAAGCTTGACATTTCAAACATGCGTCTCTGAATTGGGGAGAGACTCAGAACACGGAAACGGGGGTGTTGGCCTCAGATCTAAATGAGTGACATGTCAGATCGGGAGCATTTCTCAAGATCTGGTTTTAATCAGATTGTGAGACAGCATGTTAATCTTGGCTATCCTCCATATTCAAAGGTCACTCAGCCATTCATACAGGTTCAACCACACCATGTAAATACATTCATGTGCCTTCATAATATACTGAATAATGGTTATCATGGGTGTCGCCAGGATTTATTGAGAGGGCTTCATTTCCTATACTTACTTATCAGAAAGCCCACTACTGTGCTGTCCAAGATAGGAAAATTACATGCACTTGAGTGCTGAGAGGGGGGTTGTTCACACCCAACAACCCCCACTAGCAACGGCATTGGCTATACCATCAATTCTTAAGTATCCAATCCACATACCACTGTCCCATATCTGTATATGAGAATAACAGCAGCTAGCAGTGGCGCTACATTAGATAGCCCTTCCACACAATTTATAGCAACATTTTTCTCCCGTTGAGTTCGTAACCAATGGATCAGGCCGGAAAAATGTGGTGCACATCTTGATCTTGCTATGTACAAAGTATTTATTTACAGCACTGGTGGGTCAGTGTGTGTATCAAGAGTATCAAGAATATCAGCCCACAGGGGAGATGATTACTATCAGAGATTACAATTTCAGGCACTCTGATTTGAGGCGAGCGTTCATATGCTCTAAGCTAGACCACTCGCCTTAAATCAGAATGCCTGCAATTTACAGGGAAATCCACTCAAACCACCTTGAACCATGCAACTCCAAACACACAGTCACTCTGTTTACATGTGCAATACTTCTCCTCTGAAGTATACAATTTACAAATGATCATGATATATACATACCTGTACACGTATATCACTGATCAGTTCAACCATTGAATTCACAGCTGTGACCAGAAACTAAGGTGTTTTATTGGAAATATACATCTCACATTGGAGAAACTATGAAATTGTGTGTTCACATCATGAGACTGGGACAGATTACTCGGCCAATGAGCTGGATAGGTGCAAACAATGTGAAAAACTTACTCATTTCGGGCATGAAACGCACCATGACAGACCGATTTTTTTTCCTTTGCAAGAATGCACAAATTGTTAATCACTCCAGTGCCAAGATGTATATTTCCAATACATACAAGTTCACTCCACTTGAACTCAAACATACATGTTACCAATGCAGTCTGGTTCTTGTTCCAAGCGAGATTTATTCCTGAAATAAAGCAATGCCTATTATTATTGACATTACCCAAGCCTGTGGACAGCAATGTATTTTGGCCCAAGTTCTACCAGGAGTCAACATACAAGGCCTAGCATGCCTAGACTATACACTCCTCCTAAAGAGCAACATATCACATAGGATATATCCAGGAGTATCGATTAAAATTATCACGTAATATACTACGTCTTCTTCGCCCTTGAGCTTTTCCTGGTCCCTGATGTTGATGCCTTGGGTTTACCTCTCCCTCGGCTACGACCACGGGCTCCTTTCTTCCCACTCTCAGCCGTCTCTTTACTTACCACTTCCTCATCCTATAACACAGACAGGACATTACATACACTTGACCAACAGTAACTTGTGATAACATGAATTCACAATTCAATCACCTCCACAGTTGGTCGGGTGTAATTGTTGCATAGGTCAATAAATGGTATATCACCACACCACCATACTACATCAATTAATAAATACCAAGTCTGTTGTAAAATTGTGATGTAATCCCCACTTCCAAATGAACCAAGTGAGTGTGTAGGCTTTAACGTTATTTTCAACAATTTTTCAGTCATATCACAATGGTTCCTACATGTGCCAGGACACGAGAGTGCTCACAGTTCCTATTATCCTGGACACTGATCAGCCCAGCCAGTACATCACCCGTTCAGCCAACCAAGTATTGATAGGACTCAATGTTGCTTTATTAACTTCGATAATCTGATGAGAACCAGTGTGCCCAACATGATATGCCATGATGAAAGACAAGTATACTCCGTCATAGATCAACAGTTTTGTAGTTGGCGGTTTTCAACGTATGATGATTATATATTAAAGCTGATCTTCTGGCAGCTTTCAGGCGATTGTTAAAACAACTATTATGTTCTTACCTAAAGTCAAGACGACCAGATGCAGTTTACGTTCATTTACGTTTAGGGAACAAATTACCAAGTAGGTGGAAAATATCAAAATTTTAAAGTGCATGATTTTAAACTGGAATGGACGGCGAAATCCATGCTATTCTTGTATATAAAGTTTTATATCCTAATTCCAAACTTAAATCGTCATCATTCATATACATCATGTACATCATATATCCATGTATATTTCTGTACCTTTTGTTTTATTGTGATTTGTACGGACACACACTGCTTATCATTGTGAAATGGTCACTTCAGTTAATCAAGATCAGGTACAGCAGTAACAGTCAATTAATTTGTTATGATCACGTTGAAGAATGTTTAGAATGGTCTATCTCATTGATGAATTTTCAAGGTAATAGTTCTTATTTCCAAGGCATATCAATTCCGGTGTCATTGAAGCAACACAGATATATTTTCAGATGTTCTTTTTTTAGTTAACATTGAGTAAATGTCCTGTCGAAAAGTATATTGTTCAAAAATTATCTTTCAATTACATTTGGAAATTCCTTTTGGATGGTCAAAGAATATATTGCTATGACGGGCAAAAGTTTGCCATCTGACGGCAACGGAGAACTTTGAGCTACAACTTGACAATTGAATGGACAGGAATTCTCGTTTTCAAGGTCTTGGCATACTTTTCTAATTTCTAATTAATGTGTGGTTATCCACCAGTAGTAAAACTACTATTTGAAATACTTTATGTATCATGTTATAGTAGTTTTCATGTCTTAAACATGATTTAGGGAGTGAGAGAAGAACTGACCTGTGAGCTGACTTGACCCTCTTCTATCTCCTTCACAGTTTCACCCTCCTCTACTTCCGACACCACCATAAACTCCATCTCACTCCCATCATCAAAGGCATCTTCTGTTTCCATAGGTTCTGCCTCTTCAATCCTTTTCTTCTGTGCTAATTCAGCCTCGGCCCTCTTCTTAGCTTGTGCTTCAGCCCTTTTCTGAGCTAGTGCATCAGCTTCAGCCTTTTTCTTGGCTAATGCTTCTGCCTCAGCCCTTTTTTTTGCTAGTGATTCAGCCCTTTGCTTAGCCAATGCATCTGCCTCAGCCTTTTTCTCAGCAACTGCTTCTGCCTCAGCCCATTTTTTGGCTAACTCTTCCGCCTCAGCCTTTTTCTTGGCTAACGCTTCTGCCTCAGCCCTTTTCTTAGCTTGTGATTCAGCCCTTTTCTTAGCCAATGCTTCCGCTTCAGTCTGTTTCTTAGCTAATGCTTCGGCCTGAGCCTTTTTTTCAGCAACTGCTTCTGCCTCAGCCCATTTCCTGGCTAACTCTTCCGCCTCAGCCTTTTTCTTAGCTACTGCTTCAGCTTCGTCCCTTTTCTTAGCTAATGCTTTCACCTCAGCCATTTTCTTAGCAGCTGCTTCAGCCTCAGCATGTTTCTTAGCTAAAGCTTCTGCCTCAGCCCTTTTTTGTGATAATGCATCAGCTTCGGCCTTTTTAGTTGCTAGTAAATCAGCCTCAGCCTTTTTCTTCGCCAATGCCTCAGCCGCAGCCCTTTTCTTTGCTAGCGCTTCTGCCTCTGCTTTTCTCTTAGCCAAGGCAGCAATTTCAGCTTGTTTCTTGCCTGCTTCATCAACTTCTGCATGTATGGTCGTTCCAACTTTTCCTACAGTTGTTACTTTCTCTCTATCAGACTCTGATTTTATTCTCACCAAGTTTGATGCATTGCCAGCTACAACAACTGATTCTGAAGTGTCCATTTTCTCCACATTTTCAGGCCGTTTTGCAGGATTCTTTTCACTTGGTTCAATTTTCACCACGGTATGTAGCTCAGCTTCTGCTTTAGCTCTGGCATCGGCTTCTGCTTTCATTCTGGCATCAGCTTCGGCCTTCATTCTGGCAAGTGCCTCAGCTTTCTTTTTCTTCTCTTCTGCCTCTTTGGCTGATCTCAGCCTTTCAACTTTTTCCTAGAAAACAACACGGAGAGAGGTAACAGTGCACCTGATCAGGTCAAAGTCTTTTTTCTAGTGTGTTTATTTCCATGTTCCATGTGCTGTTAATTTTACACACCTCCCTTTGCTGGTCAATGTTTTTCTTGCAGTACATTCTTCAGAGTGCTAACCCCCCATGGTCTAAAAAATCTGCCAAAAAGTAGCCTAGAATTTCAAATTTTCTTACATGAGCATGCTTCCGAATCTTCCAAGGACCAGATGCTCTTTCAAACACAAGCAATGAAATAGGAAGGAGCTGGAATGTATGCCAAATACAGTTCAGACCAGCTTAATCTTCCAATTAGTGAACAGCGTTTACGCACCGATAGCGCGCCAATGTGCTGGCCTAATCACCAAGACTTATTACACCCCCCATGATGTGACCCTTGCCGCCACGCGCCGGTAGAATCTAGTCCGGTCAAACCACTGAATCATTGTGAGCATGTCGGCGGTAAACAAAGGCTCCCCGTTGGCGCGCTTGCCGGATCGCGCGCTAACAGCCGTCACCGCTTAAAACTGAATTGTTTTCAAAGAGTTCCCCTCTGGCGGTGTACAGCAAGAAAAAAATCTATTCTACAGTTTAAATTACTGGCTAAGTAATTAAAAAATATATAGAAGATTTGACTTCTTCAATAAGAATGCTGTAAATGTTTATCATTTTTTGTTTGCGCTCCAAGGAAACTCGGCCGTCTTGTGAACATTCGGTTGAGACTAAGAATAATCTTCATTAACAAAAAGTTTTGCCAAAGATAGCTTAAAGTATGCCTAAATATATTATCAGAATTCATAAAATGTTGGTGTGTGCAAATTGCGAAGGCCGCCTCCTCTTTCAGAACGGCCAGTAAAACGGTTGAACGTAACATTTCAAATGAATACAGCTTCGTATAAATTCAGACACACAGGCGAGTCGAGATCATAATCGGGGCAACATGCAGTGCTCGGTCAGACTAGTTGTCTCTTTGGCTTGTCTTGTTACAACCGCCTAACCAAAATATACACAGAAACTCAAAAGATCAATTAGCCCCTTACAGAGAATGACAAATACTCCAATTGTATATGCTCTTTATTCGTTACCGCCCGTCTGTTAAAGGTTGCACACGAAATAATATATAACTTCCGATGAGGAAATAAGAATTAACAAGTATTTATGGCCCACACATCCATCGTTCCAGCTAAATAACAAAAACGAAACAATAACAGAGATTTCTACCTAAACAATAAGTTAATGCCATTTCATTTCTTTTCAAACGAGACGCAGACGCGCATTTTGTTGGACGAAAGCGGGATATCGCTTTACCCCGTCAGAGAGAGAATGCACTGTTATGTTTATATTCTCCACTTGTTTATGCCAAACTTAACGAGATGATTAATCTTTACAGTGTTGTTTTCTTGCTGACAATATAACATCCGTTATACTTTTCGACAGGAAGTATACATTAACACATATGAAATGTAGGTCTAACGGTCAATGCGTATAGGCTCCCTGATGAGGGTTTCGCTGGTCAGAAATAAGAATTTTCGACCTAAAATAACCCGAAACTTGCACCCGCAGATACTAAACAATGAATACTAGAAAAACAAAATGGGCAAGTAGGAGTCTGGGTTTTCACCAGTGTTATTGCAGGTGTGGCCCCCTAGGACCAGTATTTATTATACTATAGCGGGATGTATTAACATTACAGCGGCAGGGCTAGGAAAAAAACAACAAAATAATAACAGATTAATCCCAGACGGATTGTCCTCATACTAATTCGTTTCATCTATCATTTGATCGAAACGAATACACCGCAGACTTTAAACGTGTACATTCATGTATTTGTGCATGAATAACCTGCGATGATATACGTACATGTACTTAAGTGAAATCGTATTGAACTGCCGTCGACTGTACTGTTTTCATAGTAATATGGATTATAACTTAAAGTGAAAGATTTTCCCATCAGTCGGTCTTCTTCCTGCCAAATCATACTGTCGGTTCAGTAAAATATAACTTCTGCACAGTAATATGTTGCAAGATTTCAAACACGTGTTCTCATTTTCCACGTGGGGTCAAACTGGTCACGCGGGGCTATATTAAGCATGTTCAGACAGCATCCAACACTTGTACCAAAGTTCGTCTGGATAGCTGGGTTGTGTATAGACGCCAGATTTCATGAGGGTTGATCTATTTCACAGAGGAGTGAGTTCTGTTTTATTGGTGACAAATCCTCAGAAAGGGATTACCAGACTTCAATCAAATCAATCAACCGATTTCTAGTAAATAGGTACGGGTATTACATCATTCGTTTCATCGGTTCTTGTCCCACTGATTAAATATTTATATACTGCATAATCCGGTAGTAAAATCCCGGGCATTTACTCTTGAATGGTCAAAATTAACACAATTTGCAAGAATTTTTGAATATATAAAAACGAATGACTTGAACTTGCGCATCTGTATGAGAAGCGGCCGTAAGATGAAACTTCCAATAAACAAATACCCATTCTTTAATACCAGAAATGCTATTCCGTGAGACGCGCAAGTCTGGGTCAACTTTGAAAGCAGGTGTCCGACGAAGCACAAATTACAATCCATTTTGCAAGCAGTGTTTATGATTGAAATAAATCTTAAATGTATTTCCTTTTACAAATTTTTAGATGCAATGCAAATATACGCTTGATCGAGGTCCATGTGTTCGCTGGTAACACAAATTCATATACCTGATGTTATTTAATAGGTATGAATTACAGGCAGACATTCTGTGCAAACAGTTAGCTTCGTGCCGATTAACGCCACGTGGACTGCCAACTGATTTTCTTGAGCTCTCTCGCGTGAATGATCGCTCGCTAACAAAGACCTCACTAGCGGGCTCTTACTCCTGCAGCTCGCTTCCAGCCATTGTCTGACCGTGCTGATAGCGCGCGGCCTGTGTTCAATCATGTCGACGGACTACATTCAACAGAGTTAGAACAATGGCCAGCCGATAATCATGGGCATTGGCGCGCTATACCTTTGTGTTGGCGCGCTTCGTTTGCGTGCCGTTGGCTCGCCAACACTAACCTTTCAGCTGGTCTGAACTGTACTAACCACTCTTATCGCTTATTTCCCATATCATACTCTGTAAACCTGTTTGGGATGACTTGCTTGGATAATTCATTCCACACACGTATATGGACTGAGCCTGTGTGATATAGGCTGACCAATCACGATGCTAGACACAAGCTGCATGCATGATGCACTGCAGCAGTGTTTCTCTCACAGTGTCATTGATATTTTGTACTAAAATATTGTTCAAACTGATTATTTAAATTATATGGGAAAAAGAATCCCTTTTAAACTTGATCAAGGGATCAAAATTCCCAATATCAAAAAGGAAATGCATCCCAACCTTGCCTCGGCAGATCAGTTGGGATGTATTTTCCTTCTCTCGAGTGGGTATTTTCATGCTATCAAGTGATATGGGATCCTCTTAATCCCTACAATACATCTCCCTCCTTGCTGAACTGTTCTCACCTCGTCCAGTTTTTTCTGAAGGCTTTCCTGAGCGAGTCGTTGTTGTTTCAGTCTCTCCTCTTCCATCTTTTGCTGTAATTCAAAAAGTTATTGGAATGTTAATTCACCAAACACGCATTAGAAACAATTATTCAAAATAACCTGCTTGAAATTCTTGACAATGGAGTACTTTTTCTTATGGCTTTTTGCAAAGCAACTTGGAAATCAATAATGTAAGACACAATATGCCACAAATTAGAAATGTTTGGTCACTCTCATTTCAGAGTGTGTTACTCTAATATGCACAAATCTTGCAAGATACAAAAAGAGAAAGTTTATTTTCATTTCCCCGAAATAAACATGCAACAGTGCCCTAAAGGGTGAAGTAATCCCTCAGCCCAGTTTTTAAATACATAGTCTTGACCCATCCTTGCAATCCAGAGTATTCAGAGATGTTATGTTATGGTGAACGGCGCGAACAGTGTTACCTAGAGGTTATGCAAAAAACCTAAAACCTTCGTTTTAACTTGTATCTGAATTTGCGTAACCTGCATCGGTTACCATGACAACAGTTTTGGTAACCCAAATAGGTTACTATGGGAAATATTACACAACACCCCAGGTATTGATCTTTTGTTCAGTAATTTCACCTCAGTAACTTTATACAGTGGGCAGTCAGACTCAATTGATTGCGGGACATGTGAACGTGCTAAGTCATACTAGTTTCATTATGCAAAAACTAAATGTCAATTTGTCTTCTAGGTGATGCCTCCTTTGGGTGTGTGTAGATGGTATACAACTGACATTATGTGACAATAAATCCACAAACCAAATATGGAAAAAATTTAATTGTCTGGAAACAAAAGTTCAAATTGATCTACATGTGGCACCACATATGGGTATGTTTGGATGGAAAGTGATCCCAAATGACATCTCTTGGCAAAATATACACACACATATGTACCAAATTTGAAAAGAATTCTTTCTGGGATTCTCAGTTCAGGGGGTCTGGAATCGAAATGTCAATTTGGTCCCTGGTAGCACAAATTTGAACATATGGACAGAAAGCGACACCTGTTGTAGCATGATACCCATGTACCAAATTAAACCTTAATTCTCTCTTAAATTTGGGAAGAAAACATTGTCATTCGAATTTTATTGTCCACAAATGAAATTTCAAGTTTGGCCTTCAGGTGGAGTCATCTATGGGTATGTGTGGACAGAAAGGGATCCTAAGCAACCACATGTAGCATGATATTTACATTTCTAATTTTAATGTGCAATACGAAGCTGCGCATCTGAAAACCCCTCGGCTCTGGGCGCCAGCCATTCATAATGTATTCAATTTGAAGCAAGACTTCAGGAACACCAAGCAGTCAAGTGACAAATATACAGATTATGAAAAAATTGCCATTAGAAATGGCCTCTAAGGTTTATGTCCAATCAGAGAAGTCGGTATTCATTACATAAGTCTGTTGATGCATCGATGATGTATACCAAATTTTGTCATAGAGCATTTGAAAATTATCAGAGATAGAGATCATTAATGATTTCGCATAAATTAAAGATGGCCGCCCATCCTTCCCACCACTCAGAGAAACTGATGTGGTTATTCATTGCAAGTGTCTTGATACATGGATGCTGTATACCAAGTTTCATATAGAACACTGAAATGGTATCAAAGATATACATCATCAAAGATTTTCCATAAATTAAAGATGGCCACCAAGGTTTCCGCCCAATCAGAAACACCAGAACTGCCATTTATCGTAAGTCTATTGATGCATCGATGATATATGCCAAATTTTACATCGAGCACTCGAACGGTATCAGAGATAGAGATCATTAATGATTTCGCATAAATTAAAGATGGCCGCCCATCCTTCCTGCCACTCAGAGGAACTGATGTGGTTATACATTGCAGGTCTCTTGATACATCGATGCTGTATACCAAGTTTCGTATAGAACACTTGAATGGTATCAAAGATATATATCATTAAAGATTTTGCATAAATTAAAGATGGCCGCCAAGGTTTCCACCGAATCAGGGAAACTGGTTTGGTCATTCCTTTGAAGTTTCTTGATGCATCAATGATCTATACCAAGTTCACACACGGAACAGTGAAATGGTACCTAAGATACACAAGATTAATGATTTCGCATAAATTAAATATGGCCGCCAAAGTTTCCAACCAATCAGGTCCAGATTCAATAGGGTTCTGGGTCATGAGCATATGGATGTGCAGTGCAAGTTTGGTGTGCCTAGGGTAAGTCGTTCTAAAGATATCTTGGTAACGAGAAAGCTGTGATGATTTCGCATAAATTAAAGATGGCCGCCAAAGTTTCCAACCAATCAGGTCTAGATTCAATAGGGTTCTGCGTCACGCGCATACGGATGTGCACTGCAAGTTTGGTGTGCCTAGGGTAAGTCGTTCTGAAGATATCTTGGTAACGAGAAAGGTGTGACGGACGGACGGACAGACGGACAGACGTACATGACGACGACAATACCCTTCGGCCAAATTTTGGCCGAGGGGTAAAAACGAAAGTTTAACTTTTGGCCTCCAGGTGGTGCCACCCATGGGTGTATGTAGATGGAACAGAATACCAAGCAACATTATGTGGCAAGATATGCATATACTAAATTTGGAATAAATCTATGAATTCCTTCATTTTCTTTATTTTTTTTTGTGGAAACAAAATATTAACTTGGACCCAGGTGGTGCTAACTATGGGCATATGAGGCAAATGGAATTCAACTTGGGTGAGTGAGTGAGTGAGTGAGTGAATATGATTTAGCGTCGCTTTGAACTATATTTCAGTCCTATCACGACGTTGGGTCCTATTCCTTTTCGCACCCGGGAACCACACGGGTGGGGTTCTATTCCTTTTCACACACGGGAACCCCACGGGTGCCTCAGTCAGTTGCCTCTTATGACAAGCTCTCTGAGGAGCTAAGGCTTATTCTTACCATGACCTGCGGTGGGCACAACGACATCCCAGGTCAATCCCCTGAAGTCCCATGGGGTGAATTCAACTTGGCCTCTAGGTGGTGTCACCTATGGGCACATGTAGATGAAACATCAAGCGACAGATTGTGGCTAGGTATCCATATACTAAATGTGTAAACAATCTGTTTAGTCTAATTGTATGGAAATGAAATTTCAATTTGGCATCCAGGTGGTCCCACCTATGGGTTTTTGTGTGGACAGAATGCATTCCCAGTGACATCTTGTTGCAACACGACCACATACCAAATTTGGAAAAAATCCATTCAGTCATTCTAATTTTCTTTTTTGGCAACCAAACGTAAAGTTTGCCCCAGATGGTGCCATGAAGATATGTAGACATGAGGCTGACATCCACAAAATCCCTTGGCTTCCCTCAAGCAATTGAGAAATATGCTGAGAATGTGGAACAGATTATGAGTATATTTACTAATCATCCAGAATTGTCCTATTCAGAGAACATCATCAATTCTGCAGATATAACAGCTACATTCAAGAATATATATCACAAAATCATAGACTAATACACAAAAAAGGGTCATAACTCTGTAAAACAAGGGCCGAGATGAATATTTTTTTGTAGGCTTCTAAAATACAAGTACATAAATAAGTTTCCAAAAGTTGGTAGCTGTATCGAGCACAGTATTCAAGCATATCTAAGATTATTGCATCCGAAAAGGGGCATAACTCCATAAAATAAGGGCCGAGACGATGAATTTTTTGTACGCTTCTAGAATACAACCAGATAAATAAGTTTCAAAAATTAAGCAGCTGTATCGAACACGGCTCTGCAGATATAACTTGTACATTCGACTACAGATCACAAAATCGGAGACTGTTACATTCGAAAAGGGCATAACTCCCCCTTACCCTTTAACATAGGTTTAAATTGAGAATTTGTTTACTGTAGGAAATTGTAAGAAAAAGCGAATTCCGGGTAAGAGTTGACAATCAATATGTGTCTTCCTCTAGGCAGGAGCAATATGCACTTGTATTTGAAGTTGATTGACAAAGGTATTCAAAAGCTCTCCAACGCATGACATACAAATGAGAAATTTGCATATTGTACACCTTGCATACATGTACTTGATGAAGGTATAAAGTAAGTAAAACGTGGGTGACCATGTCAAAAATGTAATCAGGTCTTGCAGTAATCACCATGCATCTGTATGTCCTGTTTCATCTTGATCCTTTTAATAGTTCTCAAGGCATGTTCAGGACAAGAGCAAATGTTGATGCCAGTTGCCCAGTAGTCTGGGCAGACAACTTCATGGAAATTGACATTTCAATATTTTGAACATGATTGCCTGTTTCAAATTAAAAATAGCCCAATGGGCTCCAATACCCCTCGGCTATCAGTTATTGTCTACACTCAGCAATCATGCATTGCACGAGATGTATATTTCGAAAATTGACAACTAGGTTAACAAAATTTGATCTAGAAGGGTTGACTGTAGTTCTCTCGTATAAGAAATACATAGGAAGTTGGGCCAGGTCAGCTTTTGCCAAGGCCTTACTTGATGGGAAAAATTTTGTTCTGAGGTTCTGGTAGAGCATTACCAAATTCTTAGCTTTAAATATACTCTTCTACATGTATTGTATATAGCTCATGATCAAATTAAATAATTTGAGCTTGGAAATATAGATCAAGGTCAGTCATCTTCAACTGTTTTCTGGTCTATTCTAACTTACATGTAATTGCATATGAAACATGAATTAGGAGATCTTATACACTTAACTAGTAGAATTATATATATTAAATAGGTTAATGTCAGTGATATTCAATAGACTTCAGGTCCAGGCATATATGGCATAAATTTTGAAAATGTAGATATAATCCTTCATGAAATATTGTACCAAATAGAATCTGACCTGGATAATATCTGTCAAAACCAGTCATCTTCTGCACACTTCTGGACCATCGCCAGATTATTTGGGAAGCCTAGTTATATCTCTTCATTTTATATCTTAACTAGAACTCGTGGACTTCGAAAACCCCATCCTATTTTGTAATTGGTATGTAATAGATCTGGGCTTTGTTCCTCATACTTTTATGCTGAAATAATACCCTGTCATCAATGGAAATGCTCTCGGAGTGGCAGGCTAAATGGTCTGGTTTGTATGTCAGTCACCCTTGAAGTGTCGGCAACAATGCTGATTGCTTGATTTATAGGTACTGTATCAATAGTTGATACCCATCTACCCAGAGTTTGTTTGAGTCACTCTCCTGGTCGTTCCTGCCATCTTGGTCGAAGTGGTCTTGGGTTTGTCATCGCAAAAGTAATAGCTCTAATAGGCTGTTCCATTAAGTGATCATAACCCACGAATTTGGAGAGGAATGACACGGCGCTTAGGATAATAGATTTGCATAGAATTTCCCATCAAATAGAACATGGTAGAATACAGATCGGTGACAACTTGTAAAATTGGATGTGAAGCATTATTATATAAAAAAAAAAAAATTCTGTTTCTCAATGTCTTTTCAGACGGGAGAAAATCATGGAGGGGCATTGTCCGCAGAAACACATGGTCAGGAAATTGAAAATATCCTCAGAAACCAACATGTTCTGATTATTCCACTTTGGTATAGGGTCGATAAGTATGTACTCATCTCGCATTTATTCTTTCGACTCGCACACCACAGAAAGCTAAGGAATATTGGGGGGGAAATGCAATTTAAACTGAACTGATTACCGTAGCTGTTCGTATTTTGACGACTTTTTTTAAGCTGGCAAGGTGGGCTGGTCATTTTCTGAGGTATAATTTGTTTATGGGGGAAAAGCGCGAATTTGAAATATTCATGGCTCCAGTAATTTGCTTGCAAAAATGCTGCGAATGGATCAAAGACGGAATGAAGGAACATAGGGGGTGTCAGAGCATTTAACCAGCATTTCTCTGAATATTTTCGATAAATTTAATGATCACCAAGTGATAACTGTAACAAAAATTAAAATATGTCTGTTTCCGGAAACAGGCTAGGAAAAATTTGAGTAGGTAGGGCCAAAAATTTGTTTTGTTTCGGAAGTAATTTTATTGTGATGTCCAGTGCCCCTGTCACCTGTGCAATGTTGCTCAAGTTTAGTCATGATTATCCCTCTATTCGGCACAGTAAAATTTCTTTAGGCAGGGAAACGTGCCCAAATTAGCAAAAATATTCAAATTCCACGAATTCTGGCAAAATAGGGAGGCTTTTGAATCAAATATCAGACTTACTGATGAGGAATCAACATAACTGAACATTGATTATCAATGGAAAAAAATATTTAAAAAAAAAACTTATTTTATTTATTTCTTTTTTATTTCTTTTTAGCACAATGTTTAATCCCTCTGATTTGAGCTGTTTGAGATAAGAAACGAGAAGAGACCTTTGAACACGCGATTTGTCAAAGAACGAAAAATTTGACTTCACAATTTGATAAATAAGTTTGCTTGAATCTTCGGGGTTTATTTCAATGCATTATTTCAATGTATTCATAATAAAACAAAAACGGCAAACTGAGATTTTCTAGTAGAGAAATGATATCGATTTTGACTGTCAGTTGCCGACTTCGTTCAAGGAAAAATATCAGTTCACTTGCCCGTGTCCACCGACGCACTTCGGCTTGTGCCATTTTAAGCCAACAACTCCATATCTTTCTTCCGAAGTTGACGGAGAATATATTTAAAATTGCCCTAGTAATAGTTATCAGGTCAACTAAAGCGTAAACGTCGGTAAGTTTTCCATTCTCTGATATGTAAGTGTGCTTTATTCGCCTGTTTATTCGAGCCCGTTTATTCCTCATCGCCATGCTGGAAGAACATCACACTTTACGGTTGTCGCAAAACCAGGCACTCTCCTGCTCAAGAGATCCGAGTATAGCTAACACTTTGATTACCATCGTCCCCTCTGTGCAGAGACTGATCGCTTCACAAATACCCGGGGTATATCTATACAATAGGAACATCCGGGTGAGTTCGTCAATCTCTTAACGTACAAGAACAACATCCACGTTCCGTGTAAAAATTACCCTTCCAATTTCGAGCATTTCTTCGCAAAAAAACATATTAATTCTCATCTGCCATCGCCCCAAAACTATACAGACTCACAACATTACAATTGTGACCAACTAGGCAAGTTTCAGTGCCTAAGTCTTCCTAGTTTTTCCGCTCTTGATGTACAAAGTTTTCTACAGCTCAATGGCCGCGCCCATGGCCAAGGACGATTGCAATAACGCCCTCCTCCTTCGGAGGATGGGGTTAATAAACAGTGTATGACCTTGAAAAAATAGGTCACGGTCAGTCAATTGAGAGGAGCTTCTAGTCAATCACTAGTTGCATACCTATTATGAATTTGTAGACCCTAGCTTTAATCCTTCAAAAAATATAGCAAATATTAGAATTTGACCTTGATAAAATAGGTCAAGGTCGGTCATTTTCAATAGGCTTCTGACCCTTCACCAGAAGCATATGTGGTATGAATTTACAATGCTTGGCTATAATCCTTCTTGAGAAATCATGTCCACAAGACAGATGAACAGACAGACAGATGAACGCTGATGACGACTATACCCTTTGCGGTAATCACCGTTCAGACTTGGTGCAGTCGATCGTAGTTTCAATGTTGTAGTTTTCATTGTTTTGAACCTTATCACGCAGAACCTTGCCTGAACCAACAATATTCTGGTCCCAAGTATGGTCAGTTTAAGCAGGTTTAATATCCCATTGTAAGAAGTACCTGAGCCTCTCTCTGTTTCCTTTCAACCTCCTCTTTCTCTGCTTTGGCCTTGGCCTCAGCAATCCTCTGTTCCTCCAATGGATCAGTCTCCAACACTGTCATTATCGTCTTGTTAATGTGGGCTCTCTGATATAGTCACAGTAATAGTACATAATACAAGAGATTAGGTACATTGCTACTGATATCTGCATTGTTCAACTGTATGAATTTTAATATCTCACATAAACGGATCATGATAATATACTTATAAAAAATATATAAATACATGTATATATATATATAATAAAAAACTGCCTCCTACAAGTATATTCATATTCATATTCATAATTTTTCCATCATGCTTCCGAGATAACCTGTAATGTTCTCAAACAGCCAGCATTGTGTTTGTCGCATAATGAATGCCAGTATATCCAGTTTAATCATGGTGGAAAATCACTTACTATCTGGTACACAGGCCGCTACGAGTATACTCGCAGGTGGAGGTCAAGACATGTTAAACCCCTTTTAAATGTCGGGTATATTTTACTGTTTGTGAGAGACGATAATTATTTTTTGCTGAGAAAATACCTGCGAAAAATATACAACAATCAAAGCTTAACTTTGATAGAAGTTGGCTTATATCTTCCAAATACCTTTTATTGAAATTTGAAAAAGAGGTTAATGTGCCTTCAAAGTTACTGGTTTTCCAAAACAAATACAAGCGGGAAACTTCAATAATTGCCTGCCTGTAGTTTTGGAGAAATTATTTCACAGTCATCTGTGTAGAGGAACAACCTAGACAACACAATCTTAAAGCATACAACATGATAATGCAATTGTAATGGACTAACCTGATGTGGAGTGAAGGAGAGGACGTGGTTCAACAGAGGTTCTCGGAGATCTGGCGTCACCTCGAATACATTCTTCAACTGAGGGGGAGGTAACTGGAGCAACACCTGGAAAGACTGTGGCTTGGTCCTCTGACAACATCGTATGAAGCCTTCCCAAACCTTCTTCTGTTTCCAGACCTGATAAATTATAGAGCAACAGGTTGCGTACGATTTAGATGAAGCATTCGCTCCTAATGAAATTGTACACTTTTACCGAACATATTTTGTGATGACCTATATGATCACTGATCAGGCCAAGCTCATGTGATGAACTGGTCACTGGTCAGGCCAAGCTCATATGATGACTTGTATGGTCACTGGTCAGGGCAAGCTCATGTGATGACCAATATGATCACTGATCAGGCCAAGCTCATGTGATGAACTGGTCACTGGTCAGGACAAGCTCATGTGATGACTTGTATGGCCATGGTAAGGCCATGCTCATGTGATGACCTGTATGGTCAATGGTCAGGGCAAGCTCATGTGATGACCAATATGATCACTGATCAGGCCAAGCTCATGTGATGAACTGGTCACTGGTCAGGACAAGCTCATGTGATGACTTGTATGGTCACTGGTAAGGCCATGCTCATGTGATGACCTGTATGGTCACTGGTCAGGGCAAGCTCATGTGATGACCAATATGATCACTGATCAGGCCAAGCTCATGTGATGAACTGGTCACTGGTCAGGACAAGCTCATGTGATGACTTGTATGGTCACTGGTAAGGCCATGCTCATGTGATGACCTGTATGGTCAATGGTCAGGGCAAGCTCATGTGATGAACTGGTCACATGGTCAGACCCTCCTCATCTCAGAAACCAGTCCATGCTCATGTGATGACCTGGTCACTGGTCAGGGCAAGCTCATGTGATGACCTATATGATCACTGATCAGGCCAAGCTCATGTGATGAACTGGTCCCTGATCAGACCATGCTCATGTGATGACTTGGTCACTGGTCAGGCAAGCTCATGTGATGACCTATATGATCACTGATCAGGCCAAGCTCATGTGATGAACTGGTCCCTGATCAGGCCATGCTCATGTGATGACTTGCATGGTCACTGGTCAGGCCAAGTTCATGTGATGACCTGTATGGTCACTGGTCAGGGCAAGCTCATGTGATGAACTGTATGATCAATGGTCAGGCCATGCTCATGTGATGACCTGGTCAATGGTCAGGCCATGCTCATGTGATGACCTGGTCACTGGTCAGGCCAGGCTCATGTGATGACTTGTATGCTCACTGGTCAGGCCATGCTTCTGTGATGACCTGTATGGTCACTGGTCAGGCCATGCTTATGTGATGACCTGTATGGTCACTGGTCAGGCCATGCTTATGTGATGACCTGTATGGTCACTGGTCAGGCCATGCTCATGTGATGACTTGTATGATCACTGGTCAGGCCATGCTTATGTGATGACCTGGTCACTGGTCAGGCCATGCTTATGTGATGACCTGGTACCTGGTCAGGCCATGCATATGTGATGAACTGGTCACTGGTCAGGCCATGCATATGTGATGAACTGATCACTGGTCAGACCAAGCTCATGTGATGACCTGATCACATGGTCAGACCCTCCTCATCTCAGAAACCAGGTCATGGTCATGTGATGACCTGGTCACTGGTCAGGCCATGCTCATGTGATGAACTGGTACCTGGTAAGGCCATGCTCATGTGATGACCTAGTCACCGGTCAGGCCATGCTTATGTGATGAACTGGTCACTGGTCAGGCCATGCATATGTGATGAACTGGTCACTGGTCAGGCCATGCATATGTGATGAACTGATCGCTGGTCAGACCAAGCTCATGTGATGACCTGATCACATGGTGAGACGCTCCTCATCTCAGAAACCAGGTCATGCTCATGTGATGACCTGGTCACTGGTCAGGCCATGCTCATGTGATGAAATGGTCACTGGTCAGGCCATGCTTATGTGAAGACCTGTATGGTCATGGTCAGGGCAAGCTCATGTGATGTCACTGGTCAGGCCATGCATATGTGATTAACTGATCACTGGTCAGACCAAGCTCATGTGATGACCTGGTCACATGGTCAGACCCTCCTCATCTCAGAAACCAGGCCATGCTCATGTGATGACCTGGTCACTGGTCAGGCCATGCTCATGTCATGACCTGGTCACTGGTCAGGCCATGCTTATGTGATGACCTGTATGGTCAATGGTCAGGGCAAGCTCATGTGATGAACTGGTGCCTGGTCAGGCCAAGCTCATGTGATGAACTGGTACCTGATCAGGGCAAGCTCATGTGATGACCTGGTCAATGGTCAGGCCAAGCTCATGTAATGACCTGGTCACTGGTCAGGCCATGCTTATGTGATGACCTGTATGGTCACTGGTCAGGCCAAGCTCATGTGATGACCTGGTCACTGGTCAGACCATGCTTATGTGATGACTTGCATGGTCACTGGTCAGGGCAAGCTCATGTGATGACCTATATGATCACTGATCAGGCCAAGCTCATGTGATGAACTGGTCCCAAGCTCATGTGATGACTTGTATGGTCACTGGTCAGGCCATGCTTATGTGATGACCTGTATGGTCAGGGCAAGCTCATGTGATGAACTGGTCACATGGTCAGCCCCTCACTCATCTCAGAAACCAGGCCATGCTCATGTGATGATCTGGTCACTGGTCAGGCCATGCTCATGTGATGACCTGGTCACTGGTCAGGCCATGCTCATGTGATGACCTGATCACTGGTCAGGCCATGCTCATGTGATGACCTGGTCACTGGTTAGGCCATGCTCATGTGATGACCTGATCACTGGTCAGGCCATGCTCATGTGATGACCTGGTCAATGGTCAGGACAAGCTCATGTGATGAACTGATCCCTGATCAGGCCACGCTCATGTGATGATTTGTATGGTCACTGGTCAGGCCAAGCTCCTGTGATGACCTGGTCACATGGTCAGATACTCCTCATCTCAGAAACCAGGCCATGCTCATGTGATGATTTGTATGGTCACTGGTCAGGCCAAGCTCCTGTGATGACCTGGTCACATGGTCAGATACACCTCATCTCAGTAACCAGGCCATGCTCATGTGAGACTGAATAAAATAAATTTCTAGCTTCACAGGCCGAGCCGCTGTGTCAGTTTTCTTAGCGCTGCATCAACCATTTGTATTGCCCACAGCAAAAAAAACAAAACAAATCAGTTTTATGCATTTCTCTCAAAGTTTCGCAAACATATGTTCTTAGACACTGATTCGGTGTCTTGTTTTATTTGAAAGAAAAAGTAAAGCTGAAGGTTGACTTTTCAAGTAACTCAGAGGACATTGTTGGTTTCATGTAAATTGTATTAAACTACTGCATCGGTGTGCCAGAAAATATGACTATATTTGGTCTGCGCAAAAGAGAAAAAAAATAAAATGATAAAAAAAAGCCTCCCTCCCTCACCTTTCGAAAAAGTGCCAATGAAGATAGAGTTTAATCTTATTTAGCCCAATGGTACAGGAGAGTATTATAATAAGGAATCACATGAAAGAAGAAATCAATAGTTTACCTGTTTACTGATGAGTCGGATGAGAATATTCATGACAAAGCCTATGAGTCTAGGGTACATGGAGAGTGACTGTATAACGGTTCTCATCAATAGTGTAGGTAAGGGGGTCTGCTCCATCAACTGTTGCAAGACCACGGCCAGGTTCTCCTGGGTGTACACTTTCTTCTCGCTAAAACACATATTGGTCGCTAGAAGAAAAAAATGTATTGTTTCTTGTTGAAATGGAACATCATCGCTGGACAGCTGAACTCAACACTGATACAAGGGATCATTCAAAAAAAACACTTTTCCCCTAATTTCAGACAGCCCCATCCCCCTGCCCACAGTCACAGAATTTGATACATTTTTTTATACCGGGCCAGACCCAACCCCTCCTGCATCATAGTTTTGAAATGAGCCTCAAAGAAAGTATCATGTCTTAAATACAACATGTACAATCAGCAGTTCTGATCTCTATGCTGTATATTTCATTTCTTATAAAGAAAATATGGGGTGTTCTTAAAAATGAGTGGGGGAAATTCTCGAGGAAATCAGCTACAGTTGTATCTGTTCTAGAGTATACAGGATTGAATCATAGAATAACTTTCGCTTCACCAACTATTTCTACAGATAGCAGCACATTGTTCTATGCACGAAAATTTGTTGAGTCCTTATTTGATTTTTTGCAAAAAATTTATTCGAAAAATTTGCAAGAAAGTGTTAAGAAAAAGCTAGAATTCTCAGATGGTGTTTGGTACACATGCACCCAAGAATTATACATCTTAATACGAATTCATGTAATACATCAAAATATTTAACTTCTTGATAAAAAACATTCGATTTTTTCCAAATATTGATGCATCTGATTTTTTGGAAGAGTCATTTTGAAGGAAGCAGCGAGAACCTGCATATAACCCTGCAACATTTCTGCCACCCATGACAATGTAAACAGCAATCAAAAAGAACCTTTCTGTGTTCAACAAAAGACATTTGTTTTTGCCTATTAACTGTGAGAAAGAATGGTCTAACCTTTAATGATGGTCTTCATGTCACACTTCATTGGGTCTATATTATGAAGTGCTATTAACAGCTCCGCAGGGGTCAAAGGGGAAGTGTACGTTCCACTGTCTCCACCTACATAACAAAAACATATGAAGTAACATTTAAAGATACGAAAGATGCTGTGATTATTATATAGATCATATATATTCTGGGATTATTATGTGCTTGTGGCTGTACATGGTTTTAGTAGAGCAATCAAACTGAAACCAAAATTTAAATTGAATTAAAATGAGAATTTATCTTTACAGTTATACTATAAATACAAAATCTGCCAATCCGGGAAATACACTGACTAATCAGTATCTGTTTAACTTTACCATGTCCCCCTAACAATCGGTTGAAGACCTCCTTCACCACAACAGGGTTCAGTTTGATCAGCTTTGGTAGCGCACTGATCACCTCTTTCTGCAAATGTATGAGAAGGAGAAAATGATAAAATATTTTCATAAGAGAAACCATAAACACATTTAGTGCTGACTACGGAAACATGTCAGTGCCGATAAAAGGAATCATGGCAATTGATTCAGTAAAGTGGTGTCAGAGGTTTTAACAATCAGAAAGATTCAGTTGTGATTTCCATGCATTAACTTCACATACAGTAATATTTAAGCTATATAGTGACTACTATTTTACATACAATTTACCACATAAGGTTGCGATTTAGCTATTTTGTCAGGTTTGTCTTATGATGAGCTGCCTGGTGTCCTATTCTTTTTCTCGCCCGGAAATCCCCAGGGTAATTACCAGAAAGATGAAGCCATCATATGAGCTGTAACAGTCATAATAAAAAAATTTTACAAGTAAATTTTCTGTTATTAAGCTAAAACTTACCTCACTTCCACTCTTTGCATTTCTTGTCTACATGAAATATCACAGTAAGAATTTAAATGACACAGTTATCTCCCCTGCTAGTCACCTGATTGCATAGCTACCCACAATTCTACTTCCTTCTTGTTCCACTGCGATACATGGTCTGGATGTATCATAGCGGGGAGGTTGGGTGGGCATCACTGGAAGTGAGGTAAGTTTTAGCTTAATAACAGAAAATTTACTTGTAAATTTTTTTTGTTATTTGCGCTGAAAACTTACCTCACTTCCACTCTTTGCATAGAATGCCACCGTAAGGTAGGTGGGCAAACTGATACAATCCGTGGTAGTGATAAATGCCATACATAGTGACTAGTTCAAAGTAGAAATCATAGATCTTCTACCCCACAGAGGATCCATGAAATCATACAACAGTAATAACCTGTATGCCTATGGTACACAGGGAACCTCTGTTGCTACTCTGACTTCAAGGCTGAGATGCAAGACACGCCCCCCCCCCCTTTTTTCGAAAGGGGCCGAGGGAAAAAATGCACTCACCCGCAAGCAGGGTTACAACTGTACGCCCGGACTTTTGTAGCTATATTGCTGGCCTCGGTCCCCCTGACACCCGCTGTGCGGTCACAAGTGGGCCGATGGAATAGAGGTCGTTACATGCCAACGTCATGTCCCGGAGATAGTAGGAGGCAAATGTCGTGTTTGACCTCCAGTAGCACGCCCTCATAATGTCAGTCACCGATCTGTTGGTCCATAGAGGCCATGATGCCGCTAATGCCCTAATCTCGTGACCCGAAACGTTTACAAGCGCGGCTTGCCTATCAGTAGCCGTGGAGTACGCTAGCCGAATCGTATTTTTGAGCCAACTCGAGATAGTGTTTTTACTTATTTCTTGTTTGGCTTTGGGATCGAAAGGGATAAACAAATGCCTCCTTCCCGCTCTGATCTCCTCTGTACGATTCAGGTAACACGCAAGAGCCCGAACCGGACACATTAACATGTCTGATTCAAGACCGGACGAAAGGAAATCAGATAAGGCTGGAATTGTGAACTCTCGAGATATGGAATCGTAGAGGGCTTGATTCTTGGCCACAAACTCAGGAACCGTTGTGAGAACTACCTTGCTCCAGTTCCTAGAGTGTCTGATGTTCCTTTTATCGGGCGCATGCAGCTCTGACACCCTAGCTGCTGAAGCAAGAGCCAACAAAAACGAAGTTTTGTATGATAAATATTTTAGCTCAATAGCTTCTATTGGCTCGAAAGGTGGCTCTCCCAATTGCCGAAGTACTAAGGCTAAGTCCCACTTAGGTAATTTCGGAACAGCCGACTGACCAGCTATCTTGTATGACTTGATTAGTGCAGATAAGTTTGGATCAGTCGAGGGATTAATCCCAGTACCCAGTAGAATAGGTTGAGCAATGGCCGCTCTATAACCTTCTACCGTAGCAGGCACAAGGCCCCTATCCCTGAACAGGTACAATAGAAACTCTGCTATCTCAGGGATAGTTGCGCAGGATGGATTAATATCCCTCTCTCCACACCAAAGATCGAAGATTGCCCACTTTGAGTTGTATACAGCGGAAGAGGACGGTCGAATAGATTGTGCCATTCGGCGCCCAACCTCCGCTGAAAATCCCGCCTGAGTGAAGTGCTGCTTGAGCACTTGCACACGTGGTAGTGGAACAGTCCTGGTTGGCTGTGGAATGTCGACGTTCCGGGCTGGCGCAGTAGATTGTGCCATACCGGAAGCTGTCTTGGTACATCTACCAGAAGATCCAATAGTTCCGAGAACCACGGCCTTGCTGGCCACCACGGAACAATCAGGTAAACGACACACATGTGTTCGCGGATCTTCTGAAGTACCTTCGCTAGGATAGCTGGAGGAGGGAACGCATATGCTACCATCCTTGACCAGTCCTGCGATAGTGCGTCCACTGCATATGCCGTCGGATCCGGAACCGGCGACATGAACAGGGGCAGTAGATTGTTGCGCCGAGTGGCGAACAAATCTATGTGTGGCATCTCCCAGACATGAGCTATTTGTTTTAGTATGTCTGGGTGAAGTTGCCACTCCGTGGGAATTATCTGATTCCGTCGAGAAAGCGAATCCGCTAAGACGTTCAGTACCCCCGGGATGTGCCTGGCCAACACCGATATGTTGTTGTCCCAACACAGACCGAAAAAGATTTCCGCTTGGCTTTGTAATAGCGGAGATCTCGTCCCCCCCTGCTTGTTGATATAGGACACGACTGTTGTGTTGTCCGTCGCAACCAGCAGGTTCTTGTCAGTCAATACGCTCACCCACGTGCGGATGGCATGTGTCACTGCCATAAACTCCAACACGTTTATATGGTACGAGCGTTCCTCGATTGTCCATAACCCGGATGTCGACCTGGACTCGAGGTGGGCTCCCCATCCTTCCATAGATGCGTCCGTGAACAGGTGATGTGACGGGCGAAACGGAAGTAGGGACACACCTGGCATAACGTTGAGTGGATCCAGCCACCATTGGAGGCATTGTTTGACTAGCGATGTTACAGGTATCCACGGATTCAACTGCCTTTCGACCCATTGATGATTGAAGTAAATCATTAAGGGACGAAGCTGCAACCGCCCTCTTGGTGTTACGTCCTGTGTTGACGTCAAGAGGCCGATTATCGCAGCAAAGTGTAAAGCCCTGGCCTGAGATAACTTGAGGAACTGAGGTATCTTCGTCGTTATCTTTAGCCATCGATCTTCTGGGGGTTTGGCGAGAGCTCGTAGCTTATCGTATTCCACCCCCAGAAATTTGCGCCTTTGTGAAGGAATCAGCTCTGATTTCTCTTCGTGTGGGATGTATCCCAGAGAAGTCAACATCCTTAAGACAAACTGGGTGTCTAAGATTAACTGCTCCTTGCAGGCATTCCTTAGCAGGGAGTCGTCGATATAAAAGTGGTACTTTATACCTAGACTGTGCAGGAATTGTGCCACTGGTGTAAACACTCGTGTGAACACCCAAGGGGAAGTGGATAGGCCGAACGGAAGCACTTGAATTTGGAAGCGTCGTTTGCCGACCATGAATCTCAAGTACTTCCTGTCCCCCAGATGTATCGGGATATGCAGGTATGCATCCTTTAAATCCAGAGAAGTCAGCCATTCCCCTTGTCTGAGTACTGTCCGGATAGACCGGAAGGACTCCATGCGGAAGTGTGGCGGTGGAGTGAGGTAGTCCTTGTTGAGGCGCTTTAGGTTTATAACCATGCGCATCTCGGACGTGTCTTTCTTGGGGACCAGAAAGACCGGCGAATAGAACCCGGGTGACGTGTCCGAAACCGGAAGCTCTATTACAGCTGCCTACTCTATCAGCTTGTCCACAGAGGACTGTATCGCTGATAGATGACCCGTTCGTAATGGTATACGAGACGGAAGGGGATGAGCAGTCAAGGGAGGAAGCGTGTCGAACAATAGGCGATAGCCGTATCTGATCGTTCGAATGACCCACGCTTCCGTCCCGATCCTTATCCAGTCCCTCCAAAACAACTGCAGCCTTCCCCCTACCGGAAGGTCTAGTTGCTGGGGAACTGGAAACGTTATGTCTCGGTGTTCCCGCCATACCGGAAGCCACCCGGTACGGCCCGAGACATCAGGAATCCTTCTTTGACTGCTTAGATTTCCCCTTACCCTGCTTCTTATGGCCATAGGTCGATACTCTTGGCTCTAAA